>AWOL01S0041377.1:113895-142897 GCA_000715115.1 Nicotiana otophora | reverse complement strand
CTTTTCAAGTACCACCTCTTTTTGGATTGGAGTGGTATCTTTCAACACTTACCCGCTTCTCAAGGTCATAACATTCACCGTTTCGTTGGGATTTCTCTCAGTATCAGATGGCAGAGTACCTGGGACTCTCTCAGATAATATTGTTACAATCTGTCCCACTTGTCTCTCCAAGTTTCGAAAACCAGTTCCCAATTCTTTGATAGCTGCCTCGTGAGCGTCCAACCTCTCATCTGTCTTGATAATGAAGGCCTTCATTAGATCTTCTAGACTAGGATGATTGGACTATTGAGGATGAAATTGATGCCTCTGCTGATTTTTGGAAGTCTGGAGCTCCTTGTCCCTGAGGTCTAGAGTTATTTTGTTTCCACGCATTTGCAGTACCTCCAGGTGAACTCCATGAAAAATCGGGGTGCCTCTGATCCATAACATTATAATTTCCCATAGCATTCACTTCCTTAGTTGGGGTTTGACACTTTTGAGTAGGGTGTCCTCTTCCACATATATCACAAGCTGCATGAGGCTCACTTTGTATTGTAGCTAAGGCCAACTTCCGTATTTCTTTAGTCATAGCATCAAGTTGTACCTGGACATATGTGTTAGCATCAACCTGGTGAACACCCGTGGATCTTCTTCTTTTAGCACTCTCAAAAGGCCACTGATTTGCATCTTCAGACAACTCATCAAGAATTGTGACTATCTCCTTTAGAGTCTTTTTCATCAAAGGGCCTCCAACTGCATTGCTCAATGTTCTACATGAGGCCGGTGTCAATCCATCCCAAAAGTCCTAGAGTTGCATCCAGAATTCAATTCCTCTATGTTGACACTTTCTGACTATTTCCTGAAACCTCTCCCAAGCTTCAAACACAGTCTCAGTATCTTTCTGGCAGAAGTTATGGCTTTCTCTTTTAAACTTGCCCGTCTTAGCTGATGAGAAATATTTATCAAGAAATTTTCAGGTCATCTCATCCCATGTTCGAATCGATCCATTAGGTCCGTGTGCCTATCTCATGCTATACAGCTCTCCAAAAATGCGATATGAACTTTGTACCCCGGTCAGTGAGGATGGATACTGGCACGCCATAAAGTCCGACAATCTCGCAGATATAGATCTGAGCCAGCTGCTCTGAAGATTAGGTAGTCACTACCGGAATAAAACGAGCTAACTTGGTCAACCTGTCCACATCACCCATACTGCATCAAATTTCTTCTGAGTCTGTGGGAGCCCAACAACAAAGTCCATGGTAACACACTCCCATTTCCACTCGAGAATCTCAAGTCTCTGAAGCAAACCGCCTAGCCTCTGATGCTCATAATTCACCGACTGGCAATTTAGGCACCGAGCTACATACTCCACTATGTCTTTCTTCATTCTCCTCCACGAATAGTGCTACCTCAAATCCTGATACATTTTAGCGGCACCCAGATGAATGGGGTACCGCGAACTGTGGGCCTTCTAAAGAGTCAACTTATGCAACCCATCCATATTGGGCACACATAATTGGCCCTGTATTCGCAACACACCGTCTTCTCCGATAGAAACCTCCTTGGCATCACCAAGTTGAACTGTGTCCTTAAGGACAAGAAAATGGGTTTTGTCATACTGACGCTCTCTGATGTGGTCATATAAAAAAGAACGAGAAACCATGCAAGCAAGAACGCGACTGGGCTACGAAACATCCAATCTGACAAACTGTTTGGGCAAGGCCTGAACATCCAATGCTAATGAGCTCTCCGCTGTCGGTAGATATGCTAAACTGCCCAAACTTTCCGCCTTTCAACTCAAGGCATCGGCCACCACGTTGGCCTTCCCAGGATGACATAGAATGGTGATATCATAGTCTTTAAGCAACTCTAGCCATCTCCGATGCAACAAGTTAAGATCCTTCTGTTTGAACAGATGTTGTAGACTCCAGTGGTCTGTAAAGACCTCACAAGGGACACCGTACAAATAATGTCGCCAGATCTTCAATACATGAACAATAGATGCCAATTCCAAGTCGTGGACTAGATAATTCTTCTCATGGGTCTTCAACTGTCGAGACGCGTAGGCAATTACATTACAATCTTGAATTAACACTGCGCCAAGGCCATCACGTGACGCATGACAATACACGGTATAAAACCCCGAACCCGTAGGAAACACCATCACTAGGGCTATAGTCAAAGCATTCTTGATCTTTAAAAAGCTTGCCTCACACTCCTCGGACAATCTGAAAGGAGCACCCTTCTGGGTCAATCTGGCCATAAGTGCAGCAATAGATGAGAAAACCTCAATGCAACAGCGATAATACCCGACCAAACCAAGGAAACTCCGAATCTGAGTAGCTGAAGACGATCTGGGCCAACTCTGCACTGCTTCAATATTCTTCGAATCTAACTTGATCCACTCACTCGGCAACACATGACCCAAAAACGCCACCGAATCAAGACGTATTTCACACTTTGAGAATTTTGCATACAACTTCTTCTCTCTCAAGGTCTTGATCACGATCCTCAAGTGTTGCTCATGATCTTCCCAGCTACGGGAGTACACCAAGATATTGTCAATAAACACAATGACGAATGAATCAAGATATGGCTGGAATACACTGTTCATCAAGTGCATCAATGCTAAGGAACTTATAGTGACCTTACCGAGTCCTAAAGGTAGTCTTCGGAATATCCGAATACTGAATCTATAGCTAATGATAACCTGGCCGCAAATTAATCTTTTAGAACACTCTGGCACACTGTAGCTGATCAAATAAGTCATCAATGCACAACAATGGATACCTATTCTTCATTGTAACCTTGTTCAACTGCCGATAATCAATACACATGTGCATAGAACAATCCTTCTTCTTCACAATCAAGACCAGAGCACCCCAAGGCGGCATACTAGGACGAATGAAACCCTTATCAAGCAACTCCTGCAACTGCTCCTTTAACTCCTTCAACTCCGTTGGGGCCATACAATATGGTGGGATAGAAAGGGAAAACCGGAACCATACCTCTAATGATTGTGTCTGAAGCAACTGGCTCCGTCTTGCCCTGAAAAGCATTGAACCTGGCCTGGCCTCCCCCTATAGGGTGACCTCTTCCTGCCTGTCCCCCACCCCTAGCTGGCTGTGCTGGTAGAGCGGCAACTGGGCAGCAATAATGTCCTGAGAAGTTTGTGGACCTGTTTGAGTCTATGGAGCCTGAGTAATCTGTGGAGGTACACCCCTCCTGAGTCTGGGGAAGTCTCTAACCATATGATGGGTATCACCACACTCAAAGCAAGCTCTTGGTGGGCATGGCTGCTGGGATTGGCTTGGGCGTGGTTGGCTGGACTGACCGCTGAAGGCACCCCGTGTAGGAGGTGCACTAGAAAGTGGCTAAGACAAGTGTGCAACCTAAGACCTCGGTATAACCAAAGAACCACTAGAAGCTGGAAATACTGAGTGAACTGGATGGATCACATAGCCTCTACCATGACGGGCTGTAGCTGCATCATGGTCACCACTAAATCCTCCAGTACCTCGAGGCCACTTAGTTTCCCTGTCCTCTCTCTCACGGCGCCGCATACCCTATAACCTCCATGCAATATCTACCACCTGCTGATATGGGGTATCTATCTCTAACTCTCAAGCCATGCTGAATCTAATACCATAGTTGAGCCCCTCGATAAATTTTCGAACTCGCTCTCCGACTGTAGAGACCAAAGTAAGTGCATGCCTGGACAAATCACTGAATCGGACAACGTACTCCGACACTGTCATAGTACCCTGGCGTAGCTTCTCAAACTCCACGCGCCATGCATCCCTAAGGGTCTGAGGAAAAAACGCTCTTAAGAATAACTCTAAAAATTGAGTCCATGTAAGTGAAGCTGCATCGACTGGGCTACCCTCCTAGTAAACCTGCCACTACTGATATGCTGCTCATGACAGATGGAATGTAGTAAAAGCAACCACACTCCTCTCCACAATACCCATGGTGCGGAGAATACAGTAGCACTCCACTAGAAAACCATATGCATCCTCTGAAGCTAAACCACTGAAAGTAGTAGAGTGATACTTCTTGAACCTCTCAAGTCTAAGCTGCTCCTCCTCATATGTTGTTGCCCTAACCGCGGGCTGAACCGGAATAATAGGTTGTACTGGAATAACCTCTAGGTCCTGCTCGAGATGGACCCGCTGCTCTAGGGTACGAGCCGCGGGAGTATGAGCTCATCCCCTAGCCTGGGATGTGGTTGGTGCAAGTGGAATCAACCTCACATGAGCCAAGGTACCGAACATGCTCAAGAACTGTGCGAGGGTCTCCTGAAGTGCAGGGGTGGCAACAGGTGCCTCGGGTGCCTGCCCCCAATTGGAGCTACTGGTGGCTCCTCTGTCGCAACTCGGGCAAGTGCTATGGCTGCACCACATGCCCCTCCACGGCCTTTGCCCTGACCCCAGCCTCTCGCGCCTCTAGCAGGGGGCGCGGGTGTTTGATCGTCGGATCCAGTTGTGCGTGTCCTCAACATTTGTTAGAGAATAGAAGATCAAAGATTTAGTTTTCGAAGTCAACCAATTCGCACGATAAGGAATCAAAGAAGTGATGTTTTCCTAAGAGTTCCGTAGCCTCTCTAAGATAAGTATATGTCTCCGTATTGATTCGCAAGACTCTACTAAACCTACTTATGACTCGTAACACCTATGAACCTATAGTTCTGATACCAACTTGTCACAACCCCAATTTCCCTTCGTAGGATGTCGTGATAGCACCTAGTCTCTAAAACTAGGTAAGCCTAACAATTAATATTAACTTGACAGAAATAGTTAACATAAATACTAAAGAAAGACAATTAAACACGTATAGAATCTAAAAAATACACTTCCCAAAACTGGTGGAACTGAGTCATAAGCTCTACAGAGTAATACTAGAATGTCTACTACATCACTGTCTGAATGAAAATATAACAGGAAGTAAAGATAAGGGAAGGTGACTCCGAGGCCAACGAATGCCAAGTACGGATGACAACAATACCCAGTATGTATCAAGCCTAATCTCGGTAGAGTAGTGACGAGGACATGTCAAGACACCTACTAGGATATAAATAAACAATATGAAAACATAATAAGGATAAATAATGAAAGGTCAAGAAATAAAAAATACAAAACAAGTTAATTACATGAACTAATAATGGAATTGTAAGTATGGAAAAACCATAAAGAAGCCAATTAAAGAGAACCATAATGATCATATACGGACAATAACTGATAGAACAAGAAAGAACAAAACAACAAGATGTGTTCCCACTAAAACTCTTTGCAACATGAGATAAACAACAAAAATTACAACAAGGTACTGCCTCATGTACAATAAGAATTACAACCGAGGTACTGCCTCGTATATATATCAAGAATCATAACTGAGGTACCGCCTCGTATTAACAATTCACAATCTCAATCACAATCTTTTCTTATACTGTCACGTGAGCCTTACATTTAAATAGTTTTGAAAATATTTTTGCCCGAAATAGCTACACGCACTTTAGCCCACTTTATAATGCTGTGGGGCTTCACGTAGTTCCCCTACAAGAAACACGCACATAAGTCCCACCTTATGTCGTCGCATACGCATTAACACCTAGTCTTATACCAACGCATGCGCGTCAATATCACATCATAATAACAATTCGCACCACAAGTGCCCATATATCACATCTTGCCAACAATCAACAATATCAATATTTCCACAACAATAGCCTATGGCTCCACCACAACGTGTACAAGAATATCACCAATAACAATAAACGTAAAATTCTCAACAAGAAAGATATCTCAACAATTGACAACTTCGCCTTAAAGTGATACGGCTTTCACAACTTCAACACCAATAACTCAACAATGAGAAAAATAATGTGTAACCACGAACTAAATACAAATAACTCACAATGGAAGAGATAACATGACTTCAATTAAGAATAATTACAATGAAAGAGATAACTTGTACAATGACTTCAAATAATGATAATCAACAATGAAAGAGATAACATGTTACAATATAAGGGGCAACAAGTTCAACAAAAACATGAGAGCAATTTATCAAGTTGGATGTATAACAAGTATTAAACAAGTCATTTAAGGCATGTAAGGATAGACTAATACAAGTAAAAATAGATTGACTTTGAGAATTTAGAACATGATATGACATTTCAATTAAAGCATGGAAAGAGTTTAACTAGCCTAAACCGGTCAAATACCACGTATAACCTGTGTACCCACTCGTCACCTTGCGTATACGGCTTTCACATAGCACAAAAGACACAATCAATCCCAAATCCTAATGGCTAGTTACCCCCAAAAAAGTTAGGCAAGATACTTACCTCAACTAGGCCAATTCAACTCTCGAAAATAGCTTTTCCCGTAAAATTCGCCTCCACATGGCTCAAATCTAACTAAAATCGACTTACTATCATCAAACAATGTAAGGGAAATTAAGTACAATAGATAAAGATATGATCTTTACACTTTTTTCAAAAAGTCAATAAAAGTCAACTCGGAGCTCGTCCGGTCAAAACCCGGGTCCAATGGTAGATTCCGACTACACATGACCCAACGGGTTCATATATGTGATTAGTTTCAAAATCCGAGTCCAAATCGACTCTCTAAACTCAATTTATTATTTTGAAAAAACTTGACAAAGTTTCACAAATTTTCACTTTGCTTTACATGGTTTTGATGTTAAAATCTTTGATATATTGATGGAATATGATTGGTATTAGATTAGAATAACTTGCCCAAAGTTTGTATATGAAAATCTCCTCCCAAATCACCTCATACCGAGTCTAGGGTTGTAAGATGAGAGAATGTGAGATGAAATCCTGTCTTTCAGCCCATTTGATCAGCTGCCGATGTCGTAGTTGCGACATGGGTTCGCAATTGCGAAGAATACAACGCAAATGCGTCCACTGACCTTCCAACTGGGACCTCGCAATTGCGATCAATGGGTTCGCAAATGCGAACCCTGCCCCCTTCGCAAAAGCGACAATTTAGTCACAAATGAGAACTACCCAAAGTCCTAGACTACTTCGCAATTACGAGCCTAATTGCGATACTTGAGGCCCCCCTACTAAGCTCGCAATTACGAACTTGGTGTTTGCAAATGGATACCTGAAGCATCAACACACCAGATTCTATAATTTCAGTCCAAAACACTCCGGAACATGTCTGAAACTCATCCGAGCCCTCGGGGCTCCAAACCTAATATCCACACAAGTCCAAAAATATCATACGAACTCACTCGCGCAATCAAAACACAAAAATAACATCTAAAACTACGAATCAAACACTAAAACACATGAATTTCAAAGTAAAGTTCAAGAATCTCTTGAATTAAAACTAATCATACGAATCCTATCAATCAACTCCAAATGATACCAAATTTTGCAGACAAGTTCTAAATAGCATAACGAACCTATTCCAATCCCAAAATAAAATTCCAAACTCAATAGCTAAAAGTCAACCTATGATCAAACTTTTCAACTTCAAATTGCCAAATTTCGGCAAAACAATACAAATCAACCTACGGACTTTCGAAATCAATTTCGGACATATACCCAAGTCCGAAATCATAATATGAAGCTATCGAAGCCATCAACACACCGTTCCAGGGTCGTTTCCACAAAAGTCAAAGTTTGGTCAATATTTCTAACTTAGGCTTCTAAGTCAAGAATCAAAGGGTCCAAATCAACCTGAAAGCTTCCCGGAACGAAACTCACCAATCTCGCAAGTCATAAAAACATAAACACATATGTCTGAAGCATAAAAAGGGGTAACGGGGTGCAATTACACAAAACAACTGGTCGAGTCGTTACATTCTCCCTCTTTTAAAATAAATGTTTGTCCTCGAACGTGCATAACGACATACCTGAAGTGATGAATAGATTAGGATAACAATTACGCATGTCGTGCTCGGTCTCCCAGGTCATCTCCTCGATCAGATAACCCTTCCATTGAACTTTCACTGAAGCAATATTCTTTGATCTCAACTTCCGGACCTGTCTGTCCAAGATTGCCACTGGCTCCTCAATATAAGTCAAATCCTCATCCAATTGGACTATTCTGAAGTCTAAAACATGAGACGGATCACCATAATACTTTCGGAGCATAGAAACATGAAACATCAGATGAACCGCAGATATACTAGGTGGTAATGCAAACTTGTAGGTCACCTCACTAATCCTCTCAAGGATCTCAAAAGGTTTTATACACCCTTCATGGGTGAAACCCGGAGCAAGACTCGCTCTCCAACCATGAATGCAACTTCACGAACATTCCAATATGCATAATTCTTTTGTCTAGATTGGGTTGTATGAAGCCGATCTTGGATCAACTTGACCTTTTCTAAGTCATCTAGAACCAAATATGTGCCTAATAACTTAGCCTCTCCCGACTCAAACCAACCAAATAGAGAACGACACCGTCTCTCATATAAAGCCTCACAAGGAGCCATTTGAATACTCGATGGGTATCTGTTGTTGTAATCAAACTCTGCAAGCAGCAAGAACTGATCCCAAGAACCCTTGAAATCCATAACACAAGCATGATGAATATCCTCCAATATCTGAATGGTGTGCTCGGATTGTCAGTCCATTTGGGGGTGAAATGTTGTACTCAACTCAACCCGTATGCCTAGCTCATGCTTTACAACTCTCCAAAAATACGTTGTGAACTTCGTACCCTGGTCAGTGATGATGGATACCGGCACACCATGAAGTCCGACAATCTCGCGGATATACATCTGAGCCAGTTGATCTGAAAAATAGGTTGTCACTACCAGAATAAAACGAGCCGACTTGGTCAACCTATCCACAATTACCCATACTGCATAAAATTTCTTCTGAGTCTGTGGGAGCTCAACAACGATATCCATGGTAACATGCTCCCATTTTACCGTCTGATGCTCATACTTCACCGGCTGGTAATTTAGGCACCGAGCTACATACTACACTATGTCTTTCTTCATTCTCCTCCACTAATAGTGCTGCCTCAAATCCTGATACATCTTAGCGGCACCCGGATGAATGGAGTACCGCAAATGGTGGGCCTCCTAAAGAGTCAACTCACGCAACCCATCCATATTGGGCACAAATAATCGGCCTTGCATCTGCAACACACCGTCATCTCCGATAGAAACCTCCTTGGCATCGCTATATTGAGCCATCTCCTTGAGGACAAGCAAATGGGTGTCGTCATACTGACGCTCTCTGATGCAGTCATATAAAGAAGACTGAGAAACCATGCAAGCAAGAACGCGACTAGTCTACGAAATATCCAATCTGACAAACTTGTTGGGCAAGGCCTGAACATCCAATGCTAATGAGCTCTCTGCTGTCGGTAGATATGCTAAACTGTCCAAACTCTCCGCCTTTCAACTCAAGGCATCAGCCACTACGTTGACCTTCCCGGGAAGACATAGAATGGTAATATCATAGTCTTTAATCAACTCTATCCATCTCCGCTGCAACAAGTTAAGATCCTTCTGTTTGAACAGATGTTGTAGACTCCGGGGGTCGGTAAAGACCTCACAAGAGACACCGTACAAATAATGTCGCCAGATCTTCAATGCATGAACAATAGCTGCCAGTTCCAAGTCGTAGACTGGATAATTCTTCTCATGGATCTTTAACTGTCGAGACACGTAGGCAATGAACCTACCGTCTTGCATCAACACCGCGCCAAGGCCAACACGTGACGCATGGCAATTCACAGTACAAGAGCCCGAAACCGTAGGCAACACCAACACTAGGGATGTAGTCAAAGAATTCTTGAGCTTTTAAAAGCTCGCCTCACACTCCTCGGACAATCTGAAAGGAGCAACCTTCTGGGTCAATCAAGTCATAGGTGCGGCAATAGATGTGAAACCCTCTATGAAACAGCGATAATACCCGGCCAAATCAAGAAAACTCCGAATCTCATTAGCTGAAGACGGTCTGGGCCAACTCTGCATTGCTTCAATCTTCTTTGAATCTAACTTGATCCCCTCACTCGACAACACATGACCCAAAAATGCCACCGAATCAAGACGGAATTCACAGTTTGAGAATCTTGCATACAACTTCTTCTCTCTCAAGGTCTGGAGCACGATCCTCATATGCTGCTCATGATCTTCCCGGCTATTTTCTTGTGTATTATTTGATCCCTTTAGAGACTCACCATGACAAAACCAAGTATCATATGATGGCATAATACCATTAATCACAAAATGATCATATACTGTAGCCCGGTTTACTTGATGGATAAGCACACACTCCGTACAAGGACATGCAATTTGTTCTCCATCTTGTTTTTTAGAAAAGGCATGGTTTATAAACTCATCTACTCCATCCAAATATTCTTTACTAACTTTATCACAATGCATCCAACTTTTATTTCTAGGATTGTCCATGACGTTCAAGATATTCGTTTTTGTTCTATAATTGCTGCAAGAGCTAAAATTTAATTAGTAAAAAGAGGGAATTAATAAAAAATGTAGTTCAAATAAAATAACCATCCTATTAGTAGGTAATTCCATAGCTCAAAGATATCATTTTAACAATTAAAACTATCAAAGAGAAATTCATTAAAACTATCATTTTAATAATTGAAACTATCAAACAGTTATATTATCTCTAATTTTTTTTATGGTTTACAAATATTGGTTCATAAAATTTTTAAGAATAGAATTATTAAACTTATAAATTATACTTATTCCTTAGTTTTCATATATTGGTTCGTAAATTTTTTAAGAATAGAATTATTAAATTTATAAATTATACTTATTCACGATAAGTGGTCATCTGCTTATGATGTTAGGACTATACTTATTTCAAATTCCGATAACACTGAATGGAAAATAAAAGATTCACCAAGCCCTCTCACCACCTTAAATATCCTTTGCAAGTCAAGGAAACCAAGAAAAATAGACATATGAAGTATTGAAGGTTGTAGAGGAAGAACAATGCTTGGACCATCAAGAAAAAGGAAATGGGATAGGTTGAAAGCACAGTGCTACGACAATAAATTTATTAACATGTCATAGTAGTGTCCTTACCGGATCTTTTTTTATTTATGAAGAGTGTCTTTACCGGATTTATGCTAATTTGCCTTTTACTACAACCAAATAACGTTTTATGAACAAATTATTGACAAAGGACAAACAATATACATAGAAAAGTGAAGCCTCAGAAGCCCATTCAATGCGTCAAACCTACTTTTCATGTGTGAAAGATTACAGAAACACATGTTCGAGTGTTTCAAATACTTTTTGTGTAAATGAATCTCTCCTTTGCATGAATTTAAAGGGAACGGAGTGGATATGTTTCAGTCCTAAGCATGTCAAGCAAAATGAACTGATTCATTCCTTGGCATGAATCTCTTTAAATACTTTTCTAATGGGTCCAACTTCTTTCTTCACTTCACAAATAATTTATTCTTTCGAAAATTTTTCTTAACTTCACTGTTTTGCCACCGTCATTGTGAAAATCGAAGTATAGATTGTTAGATTCATTGAAAAACATTATGATTAGTAAAACCAACAACCTAGCGCAGAGAAACAGTTAGAGCAAAATGAACAAATCAGTCAAACTGAGCATACGCTTATTTCGTACAGAGGCATCAGATTTATGAAAATCAGAAAAGCTCGTATCAATTAACAAAAATAAAAAATAGTATATGTGTCGACTAGTGGATTCATATCTCGACTAGTGGTAGATTCAATGAAAACATCAATATGCATTGACGACACTTAGAAAAATATCTAAATAGTCACAAGAATAACAGTAGTCTTCGAAAACATACAGATGAACCAATTCTAACACAGTAGAGGCACAAAGGAGGAATAAACTCAACCAATCGCACATCAATTTAATAGCATCCAGTTATCACAAATGACTTAGCATATGCCGAAAAACTATACTTTCACGGATCTCAAAACGCAATAGTTGGATATCAAAAATTACAAATTTGTACCTGGTAAGCAGATTTGTTTTGCCGATAAAGACAAGAAAGTGAAGGAGAAGAATGATTTCTGCAACAATCTTGAACCTACACGAAAAGAGAAGTTGGATACGAACGAAAGGGAGAATACTGACGATGAAGATTGAGCATAAACGAGCAGCACCAATCCAAACTCAATAGTAAATCGCACTTGCTGGGTAAGAAGAGAAGTTATACCTGGGGAAGAAGAAGATTTATCTCTGGAAAAAGATGACCGAGACCTGATCGATGTAGGCTAGTAGAGGAGTTGTCGTTCGATATAGGTTGGGGCGCGATTCTGCATCCGTTCAATGAAGGAAATAGGTTTTCCTATTATTTTCTAATTGGAGGGAATAATTCATTATTGTCCAAAACAATTGGAGGGAAAGATTATTATTTTTCAGGTGTGGAGGGAACGTTAAAATAATAAAAAAAGTAATTTTAATTAGTTATTTTTAGTGGCAATTTTATTTTATTATCGGTAAAAGAATATTTTTTACCGGTTAATGGTCATGTGCCGCTAATATTTCAGCTTAAATAATCTATTAGCGGCAATTGCCTTATTGCCCAAAATAATTGCCATCAAAGGCCCTTTATGTAGTAGTGTCCAAGATTTCGTCAATAAACACAATGACGAATGCATCAAGATATGGCTGGAATACACTGTTCATCAAGTGCATAAATGTTGCTGGGGCGTTGGTCAGCCCAAATGATATCACAAGGAATTCGTAGTGACCTCATCGAGTCCTAAAGGCTGTCTTAGGAATATCCTGATCCCGAATCTTTGGCTAATGATAACCTGACCGCAAATAAATCTTTTAGAACACTCTGGCACACTGTAGCTGATCAAATAAGTCATCAATGCGTGGCAATGGATACTTATTCTTCACTGTAACCTTGTTAAACTGCCGATAATCAATACACATATGCATAGAACCATTCTTCTTCTTCACAAACAAGACAAGAGAACCCCAAGGCGGCACACTAGGACGAATGAAACCCTTATCAAGCAACTCTTGCAACTTCTTCTTTAACTCATTCAACTCCGCTGG
The DNA here is from genome assembly GCA_000715115.1 of Nicotiana otophora. NCBI lineage: Eukaryota > Viridiplantae > Streptophyta > Magnoliopsida > Solanales > Solanaceae > Nicotiana > Nicotiana otophora. Next base: position 129,885 of record AWOL01S0041377.1, on the reverse strand, counting down.
GGCCATAAAATATGGTGGGACAGAAATGGCCTGAGTGCCCGGCAACAAGTCAATACCAAAAATCGATATCCCTATCGGGCGGCATGCCCGGAAGATCCGCTGGAAATACCTCTGAAAAGTCTCTCACAACCGGAATTGACTCAACGGTAGGAGTATCAACACTGACATCTCTCATAAAGGCTAGATAAGCATCACACCCTTTCTCAACCATCTGCTGGGCCTTAAGAAATGACACAACCCTGCTAGGAACATTATTCAATGCACTCATCCACTCTAACCGTTGCAAACCTGGCATAGCCAATGTCATAGTCTTGGCGTGACAATCCAGAATAGTATGATATGGTGACAACAAGTCATACCCAAGATAACATCAAAGTCTACCATACTAAGTAACAATAGTTCAACTCTGGTCTAAAAACCACCAATAATAACTAAACACGATCGATACACACGTTCCACAACAATAGAATCTCCCAAAGGTGTGGACACATAAACAAGAGAACTCAAAGAATCACGCGATATATCCAGATACGGAGCAAAGTAAGATGACACATATGAATAAGTGGATCTCGGATCAAATAAGACTGATGCATCTCTATGGCAAACCGGAACTATACCTATAATGACTGTGTCTGAAGCAACAACTTCCGTCCTGCCCCGAAAAGCATAGAATGTCATGCCCCGACCTCGTAGAGCGTGATCGACGCTCAGCCGAGAAACCTGGTTAAGTAAGCCTACTAGATGCCTTCTACCTAACCATGCCGATTAACAATATAAGAATCAGTACAAAAGATAGACACGATTAGTGTTTCACTTTCTTTTCCCATTATTCCAAAGAGGTTCATTTATGGTTTTCAAAATATTACTAGTTTATAGATATGATGAACAACATGTTTTCCAAATACCAACACTTTTAGTTTAATTCCCAACACCAAACACCACTCACACTATGTCTACGGAGCCTCTAAGTACAATCGGAGAGTAATGTGGAAGTGCCAGTGACAAGGACCCGGCTATAGCTCAAAAAACAAAGTACAACATCAAGTGACATTGGGCCCGGAGTAGAGTAGGGCTCACCAAAACCTGTTAAATAGAGAGTGACTGCTAACGAGGACCAAAGTTGCCCGCTGCTGAATCACCTGCATCCATTGAAGATGCAGCGCCCCTAGCAAAAAAGACATTAGTACACGTGGAATAGTACTAGTATGTAAAGCTAAATGTCCTCTTTCGAAATAGAACGCCAATATTGGAAGGGGAAACACCATGGAGAAACAAGTAAGAATTAATGATATCCAAATGCCAAGCTAAAACATAACAATTTTCAAAAGTACGAAAATAATATATATTTTTGGTTGGGAGATCATTAACACCGATATACCACCGTGTTTTTAGCATGGAGTCCGATCATGCCTGATCAGCTAGGCCATCTCCCCACGGATAGTCTGGTTTGACATGTAATATGAAAAAAAAGGTGTTACCAAGAGTAGTACCACCATGTGCGCAACGTGGCGTCCGATCTCCACCCGATTGGCTAGGCCGCCTTCCTACATATGCCGTGTGAGTTGACTTTCCAATTCACATCTAATATAAATCTCATCCCAATTAGAATAATCACAATCACATCAATATTTTAATCTCATCCCAAATAAGGGGAATAATCACAATCCACCCCTACACCAGCACGTTTAGTTGCTGGTGTGGGCCTTAAGACTCACCCTTCCTCGGTTTGCTAATGATACTACCAAATATATTTTTTTTGTTTTGCACACAGGGAAACAAAAGTACAAATATATTTTTATATTCACCTAATTATCTTTCACACTATAAATAGCCTCGTTAGTAACTTCAACCATTCACAACATCATTATTATTTCATTGGCCCTCTTGGCCATACTCATGATTTTTCTTTCATGGCCCGGTGGCCGTATTTCACATTTCACGCTTTTATTTCCTTACTTTCAAGGATCATCAACATACATATCAACATATAGAATATTCCGAAAATCACAACTTTAAGTTCATTAGTAATGAAGGCTTTAAACACATTAGATCCCTTTTCAAAGTATGGAGTACAATGACTTGTAATCACAACACAAGAAAAAAACCCTAAGCGAGTAATACACCGTATCTTTTTAAATACTTCTTCACAAAAAGGGCAACACGCAATTTCAACTCTTGTGTACGTAAGAACTCAAATCACATTGGAAATTTTTGCAAAGGTGGTCATGTTGATTTATGATTTAAACACGACTTCAAATCAAATGCACTACCTACAACAACCATGGCCACGCTTTTATATATCACTTTAGTTCTTTCACTTTCAAACATATTTATAGGTCATCAACAGTAAGAGCATTTAGGATTAAGGCCTTAAGCATGAATATGAACAATAGGGGTCTTCGGCGCATTGTGTTTTTTTTCACTATTGGGCATAACAACTTGCAATTAAAATCATGATTGAAATCATAATATTCCGACACATGGGTCACATTTGAATACATTCCCGAAGGAGAGCACAATACGATAAGAGCATTCAGTACAAATTTCTAGTACATATCTTTCAACACAAGTTTATTTGGAATAGTAACATTTGTACGGGATAACTCGGAACATGTGAATTAAGAACTTGGCCCAACCATACTTGAAACTTACAGGAACATCATGGAATTCTATTCCAAGAGAGAATTTTTGCCAACATACCTTGTTTTCGCTTTCCTTAAGTTACAACAACGCCCCAACACTTCTAGCAATATTAATCTATAGGAAGATTGCAAAGATCGGTTAATAATTAGGAGGATTCCCATGGTGTAACTCTCTTAGGAATTTTGTCAAACACATAGTATGCAAAATAAACTACAAAGTTCTACGATGGTAATCCCTTCCTCCCACAAACAATTTCAACAAGAAACTACCCAAAATAGTTCATTAACCCCACATACTACAAGCTATTGTCACATGCATGTCCTATTTCCGATCCCACAATATACTTAGACCCTAAAATAACTTGCATAGGTGGTATATGATGGGAACTTACCCGGATAAATGGTGGTCTAGTGAGTGACTTCCTAGATTCTTGAAGATTGGTACAAGAATGGGTGCTTAGAATGCTAGGCCTTCCCCTTCTCTCTCTAAAATAGTCTTGCCTGTCTCTAAATTTTGCCAGACATTCGCTTCAAAATGAGCCCCAAACGCTATTTAGCAAAATGGAGTTGGGTTATAAAAATAGGAAAATGGACCCTCCGAACTCAGGTCCGAGGTTGCAGAATGGACTGCATAACAGATATGCGACACACAAAATGATGCCAAGAACTAGGCTGGTTTGGACCGATCTGCGGCAGGTCTGCGGTCCACAGACAACTTATGCTGCCGTAGAATGGACCATAGAATCATCCAACAAAATTCTTCATTCCAAATCTGCAATGGAAAATGCAGACCACGAAATGGATATGCAATCGCAGAATGGACCGCAAAACGACCTTCAAAATTCAACCATTTTTCTGCTCAACTCTGCGACGGGTATACGGCCCGCAGAATGGATATGCGGTCATGAATCTGACCGCATAACTGGCCCTTCAGCAAAAGTTTTCCACCAATACCTTGATGCATTCTTCAACCCAAAAAGTTCGTACTGCTCCGTACACATCACCCTACCTCGACACCACAAAACTTGAATCCAATAGCAAAATTTTACGGGGCCTTACATCTTCCCTCACTTAGGATTATTCGTCCTTGAATGAGGAGTAGAGTCCTCCAAGAACACTCAACATAATTCATTTCTCCTTTCACTCATCATAAACCCCCAATTTGACTAACTCCCAAAGTTTTCAAAAATTTCGGCGGAATCTCCCTTTGTAATTGGGCCTATCCATCTGCCAGAGAACCACCAAAATAACTCCTAACAACATGTCCACAACTCAAAAAAGTATCACAATATATATTAATAACACTAACATCAACATTAAGGGCATTACATTAACAGAAGTGGTATCTTGACATGAACTGTACACATTTAAATCATAACACATAGAAAGTACCTTTTAAACCACAACCATTTGGCTCTACAAACAAGTGAGAATATTTCCTTTCCACAATACTTTCGGCCTTCGAGGTGATCTCCTCGACTCACAGACATAGCCATAGCACCTGGCGGAGGCAATCTCAACTTTCGGAGTTATCTAGCAAGGATGACAATTAGGGATCTCCCACAAGACAATTATCAATTAACTTTACCTTTAATATCTTCCACCGGAATGATAGACAAAGGACTTCCAACTACCTTCCTTGACATAGATACATGAAACACCGGGTGCATATAGGACCACGATGGGGAAACATCGTACTCATAGCTTGGCCTATTTATTTCAAGATTCCATAAGGCCCAATGTGCGCTATACCTACTTTAACTTTATTAAAAATTCACATAATATCTTCATGGAAAAATCTTGAGAATAATCTATTCACTTTCTTCAACTCTAAATCTCTATGTCGGACACCCAAACTAAACCCTTGGCAACCTTCAACCATTATTCTATGATGTGCTAGAATGAATATGACTATAGAGTTCCTACCCAATATGTTCGATCATGGAATGATGCTTCTTATCTGACATGTTGAACATACTACTATAGGTAGATCTAATACAAGGAGGAACAACGGGGTTCGAGATTGAGCTGGAATTATTCAGGATTTCATCAATGTGCTGAGTTGGGCTTTACAGGAGGTTATAACTGAAGAGATGGGAAGGTTACTACCAATTGTGCTAACATGATTAATCATTGTGATGACATCATCGATTCGACAAATGGGACATAGAGTTAACTAGTACATATTGATAACGTGGGAACCATGTACATGATCCCGAGATGCAAAAGAAGTGAGCCATTTTAGACATGTGATATGTGGGAGGCATGATCGAGAGGATAAAGACACTAGCATCAGTTATTCTTGGAAGACTATGAGTTATGAAGGGGGCAATAACAATTGTTTCATTCCATATGTGCCTTGTTCGGCAATAGTAAGCCTTAAAGAGAAATAGCCAAGTATGTGGCACCAGTTGCCTCCTTGAGTGTAGAAAAAGCCAGTTTAGCCCAGAATGAGAAGATTCTTGCACCATGAGTATGATAGAGATTTCAAAAATACATGAAGTTGAATTACGCCCTCAACAGTAACTGACACAAGGAATCTATGACACAAGCCCACGAGATTGAAAAAGAGGTTGATCACTTGTGAGATTATTATTATTCTGATAGCTTACCACTCTCCCGATAGTTGGTCCTATACCAAAGGACTAGAGATACGATTGGATTGACCCTCAAACTAAATATGTTCATGATAGGGACCTAAAAATCTGAAACATCTAATTTCAACGTTTCACGAGTGGAACCTCATAGCTAGGACATCTTAGTATTGGGATAAAATCATGTATTGGTTAGAGAGAATGAATACTTTTGTATGAGCTAGACATGTTTCTGTCATAGTAACTCTCAAGCTGGACTACCATGCCACTTCATGGGCGAATACAATACTAGGAACAAAGTGATTTACTCACTGAGGCATGATCCAGGTGGACATGAAAGTTATACTGAGATGGGCGAACAATAAATATTCCTATGACGAATTTGTGAGAATCCCAAGTTTCAGATGAGCTTTATGCGTACAAGTTACCCCTTTCAATTTACATGTACACATATGATAGGTGCTGAGATATGCTCTCATGTTACTAGACAGTGAAAAGGGTTTATGACACAAAGGGAGTAAAGTGACTGTTCTACCTATATGAGTCACATGTAGAGGAGAGAGATAGTGGCTCAAGAAGGATATCGACTCTAGACGGCTTTAAATTGGATTTGATACCACATAGGTAAACTTTATGATGGTGCATACATAATCACAAGTGAGCAGATGTTATCCATTTGAATCTGAAGGTTCTATAAGAAATTCATCAGGTAAAGTCCCTTGTTGAGAATTTAGGGAAGCAAGTGGAAAGTATTAGCCTAGGGTTATAACTCAATTCAAAGAAATCATTACAAAACTCAATTCCTCAAGAGGTTCTAAGTAAGATAATGGTGATAAGAGGCTTCACAAATGATATGTCTAGTTCAAAGAGTAGATATAGAGACAACTCATAAAGTTGCTCCGGTTCTATCCCAAATTCCTTAGCAACATAAGGAATGACATATGACAAAGTGGAACCGGGATCAATAAAAGCATATACATCATGAGATTGGACAGTCAATAGACCTTTAACCACATCTAGAGAAGCCTCCCACTTTTGATGCCCCCTCATAGTATAAAACTTGTTGGGCCCTCCCGAGCTCTTGATACCACCCCTAGTTGCTCCATGCCCTACGGGCGCTATAGTGCCTCGAGCTGGGGGAGGGGCTGTGGATGGAGTAGCTGTAGAATTGGCTGGCTGTGCCGCATCCTACCCATGCTCTGGCGAGAAGAACGACAATCTCTCTGAATGTGACCCCTCAGACCACACTCGTAGCATATATTGGTACCATAGTGACATACTCCCGAATGACATCTCCCTTACTCCACACAACGGGGATGAGGTCCGCTAAACTGACTCACCCCACTGACCTGATATTCACCCTTTTTGCATACATCATAAGCATCCCCCTTATCCTTCCTCCAGGCCTCCGATGCGTGAGTGACAAACCCTGTACCGGTTTGCCGTGCGGTCCTTTGGAATTTCCCAATGCCACCCCTAACATGCTGCTGAGCATACTCACAACATGACGCCAAATGTTTCTTCCCACATATCGGGCAGACCGGGATGGGTGTACCCAACCTAGGGCATTTGTTCTTCTTGTGCCCCTCTTTCCGCATCCATAACGTATTTCAAGAGTCATCCAACATGTTCCCAGGTGACCCTCCATACAAATCAAACAATATGGTTCATTAGTACCAACAACCCTCTTTTATTTCTTAGATGCTCTCACCACACGATCCGGTGGTGCAGTGACATTGGTAGGAACAAGGACACTTTCCTTAGCTACAAGTTCTTCCAATCCCTCCACGACTTGACGCATCCTCCCAACGAACTCTTGTGCAATTTTCCCCAAATTCATGGCGGGGTCATTCTCTCATTGCTGCTTCGAACTCGTGAATTAATCATCTGGAAAATGAGACATAATGAGGAAATTAGCTCCCTATCTTGGGCTCTATCGCACGATCTGGAGTATCAAAGAAGTGTGAAATTGCTAAATGTCCAAGCAGCCTCCCCATTATAGTTGTGGTTGATAACACACCGATAAGAAAGACTCTACTAGACACGGCTCCGAGACATCCCATGACACTTTAAAACCTTAGGTTCTGATACCAAGTTTTTCACTCCCCGATCTCGGGGAGAGTGACCGGCGCTAAACCGAGATACCCCGATTAAGCAAGCCTACTAGATGCCTTTTACCCAACCTTGCCCATTAAATAAATAGGAATCAGTACAAGATATAGACATGAGAAGAGTCAAGTGTTCCACATTCTTTTCCCATTAGTCAAAAGAGATTCATTTATGATTTCCAAAACATTACTAGTTTATAGATATGATGAATAACATATCTGCCAAATACCAATACTTTTAGTTTTATTCTCAACACCAAACACCACCCACACTATATCTGCGGAGCCTCTAAGTACAACCAAAAAGTAATATGGAAGTGCCGACGACAAGGCCTTGGCTATACCTCAAAACACAAAGTACAACATCAAGTGACATCCGACCCGGAGTAGAGTAAGGCTCACCAAAACCTGTTGAATAAAGAGTGACTGCTAACGAGGACCAAAGCTACCCACTGGTGAACCACCTGCATCCATTGAAGATACAACGCCCCCAACAAAAAGGGGCGTTAGTACATGTGGAATAGTACTAGTATGTAAAGCTAAATGTCCTCTTTCGAAATAGAACACCAATATCAGAAGGGGAAACACCATGGAAGCAACAAGTAACAATCAATGATATCCAAATTCCAAGTTAAAACATAAAAAATTTCAAAAATACGAAAATAATATATTATTGGTTGGGAGATTATTAGAACCGATATACCACCTTATTTTTAGTACGGAGTCCGATCACGCCCGATCGGCTAGGCCATCTCCCCACGGATAATCTGATTTGTCATGTAATGTGAAAAAAAAGGTGTTACCAAGAGTAGTACCACCATGTGCGCAACGTGGCGTACGATCTCCACCCGATCGGCTAGGCCGCCTTCCCACATATGCCGTGTGGGTTGACTTTCCAATTTACATCTAATATAAATCTCATCCCAATTAGAATAATCACAATCACATCAATATTTTAATCTCATCACAACTAAGGAGAATAATCACAATCCACCCCTACACCAGCACGTTTAGTTTCGGGTGTGGGCCTTAAGACCCACCATTCCTCGGTTTGCTAATGATACTACCAAATACATTTTTTTGTTTTGCACACAGGGAAACAAAAGTACAAATATATTTTTATATTCACCTAATTATCTTTCACACTATAAATAGCCTCGTTAGTAACTTCAACCATTCACAACATCATTATTATTTCATTGACCCCCTTGGCCGTACTTATGATTCTTCTTTCATGGCACGGTGGCTGTATTTCACATTTCACGCTTTCATTTCTATATTTTCAAGGATCGTCAACACAAACATTAACATATTGAATATTCCAGAAATCACAACTTTAAATTCATTAGTAATGAAGGCTTTAAACACATTAGATCCGTTTTCAAAGTATGGAGCACAATGACTTGTAATCACAACACAAGAAAAACAATCATAAGCTAGTAATACACCGTATCTTTTTATATACTTCTTCACAAAAAGGGCAACACACAATTTCAAATCTTGAGTAAGTAAGAACTCAAATCACATTGGAAATATTTATAAAGGTGGGCATGGTGATTTACGATTTAAATACGACTTCAAATCAAATGCACTAGCTACAACAACCATGGCCACATTTTATATCTCACTTTAGTTCTTTCACTTTAAAACATATTTATAGGTCATCAACAGTAAGAGCATTTGGGATTAAGGCCTTAAGCACGAATATGAGCAATAGGGGTCTTCGGCGCATTGAGTTTTCTTTCACTATTGGGCATAACAACATGCAATTGAAATCATCATTGAAATCATAATATTCCGAAACATGGGTCACATTTGAATACATTCCCGAAGGAGAGCACAATACGATAGGATCATTCGGTACACATTTCTAGTACATATCTTTCAACACAAGTTTATTTGGAATAATAACATTTGTACAGGATAACTCGAAACATGGAAATTAGGAACTTGGGCTAACCATACTTGAAACCTACGGGAACATCATGGAATTCGATTCCAAGAGAGATTTTTAGCCAACATACCTTGTTTTCGCTTTCCTTAAGTTACAACAATGCCCCGAAGGCTATTTATCAAAATATCATCGGGCTATAAATAGGAAAATGGAGCCTCCGAACTCAGATCTGCAGTCGCAGAATGGACCGCATAATAGATATGCGGCCCGCAAAAGGGGCCGCGAAAATGATGCCAAGAACTAGGCTGGTCTGGACCGGTATGTGGTCCGCAGACCACTTATGCGGCCGCAACATGGACCGCAGAATCATCCAACAAAATGCATCATGCCAAATCTGCGATGGAAAATGCAAGCCACGAAATGGATAAGCAATCGCAGAATGGACCACAAACGACCTTAAAAATTCAACAATTTTTCTGCTCAACTCTGCGACGGGTATGCGGCTTGCAAAATGGATCTGCGATCGCAAATCTGACCACATAACTGGCCCTTCAGCAAAAAGTTTCCACCAATACCTCGATACATTCTTCAACCCAAAACTTGAATCCCTTATCGAAATTTTACGGGCCTTATGTCTTTTCTGCCCTGACCTCCCCCTCTAGGGTGACCTCTACCCGCCCGTCCCTTACCCCTAGCTGGCTGTGCAGGTGGAGCGATAACTGGGGCAGCAATAATGACCTGAGAAGTCTGTTGACCTGACTAGGTCCATGGAGCCTAAGTAGTCTGTGGAGGTGCACCCCTCCAGAGTCTGGGGCACTCTCTAACCATATGGTGGGTATCACCATACTCAAAGCATGCTCTCGGTGGGAGTGGTTGCTGGGACTGGCTTGGGCCTGGTCGGCTGGACTGACCGTTAAAGGCACCCCATGCAGGAGGTGCACTAGAAAATGGCTAAGCAAAGTGTGCAACTTGAGACCTCGGTATAACCGAAGCACCACTAGAAGCTGGAAGTACTGAGTGAACTGTGCGGATCAAATAACCTCTACCATGATGGGCTGTAGCTGCAACGTGGCCACCACTAAATCCTCCAGTACCTCGAGGCCACTTGGCCTCCCTGTCCTCTCTCCCACGGTGCCGCATACCCTATAACCTCCGTGCAATCTCTACCACCTGCTGACATGGGGTATCTGTCTCTAACTCTCAAGCCATGCTGAATCTAATACCATATTTGAGCCCCTTGATAAATTGACGAAATCTCTCTCTGATTGTGGAGACCAAAGTAGGTGCATGTCTGGACAAATCACTGAATCAGGCAGCATACTCCGACATTGTAACTCCTCAAACTCTGTGCACCATCTATCTCTAAGGGTCTGAGGAACAAACTCTCTCAAGAACAACTCTAAAAAATGAGTCCATGTAAGTGAAGCTGCATCGGCTGGGTTACCCTCCTAATAAACCTGCCACTACTGATACGCTACTCCTGATAGCTGGAATGTAGTAAAAGCAACTCCACTTGTCTCCACAATACCCATGGTGCGGATAATACAGTAGCACTCCTCTAGAAAACTATGTGCATCCTCTAAAGCTAAACCACTGAAAGTAGGAAGGTGATACTTCTTGAACCTCTCAAGTCTAAGCTCCTCCTCCTCATATGTTGCTTCCCTAACCACGGGCTGAACCGGAACAACAAGTTATACTGGAATAATCTCTGAAACCTGATCAACATGGACCTGCTGCTCTGGGGTACGAGCCGCGGGAGTCTGAGCTCCCCCTAGCCTGGGATGTGGGTGGTGCAAGTGGAATCAACCCTGCTTGAGCTAAGGTACCGAACATGCTCAAGAACTGTGCGATGGTCTCGTGAAGTGCAAGGGTGGAAACATGCGCCTCAGGTGCCTGCTCCCAACTAGAGCTACTGTTGGCTCCTCTGTCGCAGATCAAGCAGGTGCTCTGGCTGCACCACATGCCCCTCCACGGCCTCTCGTGCCTCTAGCAGGGGGCGCGGGTGTCTGATCGTCGGATCCAGCAGTGCGTGTCCTCACTATTTGTGAGAGAATAGAAGGTCAAAGATTTATTTTTCAAAGTCAACCAATTCGCACGATAAGGAATCAAAGAAGTGAAGTTTTCCTAACAGTTCTATAGCCTCTCAAAGATAAGTAGACGTCTCCGTACTGATTGGCAAGACTCTACTAAATCTTCTTATGACTCGTAACACTATGAACCTATAGCTCTGATACCAACATGTCACAACCCCAACTTTCTTCCGTAGGATGTTGTGATGGAACCTAGTCTCTAAAACTAGGTAAGCCTAACAGTTAATATTAACTTGACAGAAATAATTAACAGAAATACTAAATATGGACAATTAAACTCGTATAATCTCCCGAAATAGAATCTCAATAATACACTTCCCAAAACCGGTAGAACTAAGTCATAAGCTCTACAGAGTAATACTGAAATGTCTACTACATCACTGTCTGAATGAAAATATAACAAGAAGTAAAGATAAGGGAAGGTGACTCCGAGGCCTGTGCATGCCAAGTAGGTATATCTTGAAGTCTCCGGATAGCAGCTAACAATCGATCACTATCATCCAGCACGAGTAGACATACCTGGATCTGCACAAAAAGATGTACTACAACATAATATGAGTATACCACAATGGTACCCAGCAAGTATCAAGCCTAACCTCGGTAGAGTAGTGACGAGGCCAGGTCAAGACACCTACTAGGATATAAATAAACAGTATGAAAATATAATAAGGATAAATAATGGAAGGCGGAGAAATATTTGATACGAAACAAGTGAATAGCATGAACTAATACCGGAATTGTAAGCATGGAAAAAATATAAAGAAGTCAATTAAAGAAAACCACAATGATCATATACGGACAATAACTGATAGAACAAAACAACAAGATATGTTCCCACTAAACCTCTTTGCAACATGAGATAAATAACAAAAATCACAATGAGGTACTGCCTCGTGTACAATAAGAATTACAACCGAGGTACCGCCTCATATATATATATATCAAGAATCACAACTGAGGTACCGACTCGTATTCACAATTCACAATCTCAATCACAATCTTTCCTTATACCGCCGCGTGAGCCTTATATTTAAATAGTTTTAAAAATATTTTTGCCCGAAATAGCTACACACACTTTAGACCATCTTATGATGCCGCGTGGCTTTACATAGTTCCCCTATAAGAAACATGCACATAAGTCCCACCTTATGTCATCATGCACATTAACCCCTAGCCTTATACTGCCGCATGCGCGTCAATATCACATCACAGTAACAACTTGCACCACAAGTGCCCATATATCACATCTTGCCAACAATCAACAATATCAATGTTTCCACAGCAATAGCCCATGGCTCCACCATAACATATGCAAGAATAACAACAATAACAATAAATGTAAAATTCTCAACAAGAAAAATATCTCAACAATTGACAACTTCGCCTCAAAGTGATACGGCTTTCACAACTTCAACACCATTAACTCAACAATGAGAAAAAAAGAGCTGTAACCACGAACCAAATACAAATAACTAAAAAAAAGAAAAAAAATACAAATAACTCATAATGGAAGAGATAACACGACTTCAAATAAGAATAATAGCAATGAAAGAGATAACTTGTACAATGATTTCAAATAATGATAATCAACAATGAAAGAGATAACACGTACAATGACTTCAAATAATGATAATCAACAATGAAAGAGATAACATGTAACAATAAAAGGGGCAACAAGTTCAACTAAAGCACTGGAGCAATTTATCAAGTTGGATGTAGAACAAGTGTTAAACAAGTCATTTAAGGCATGTAAGGATAGACTAACACAAGTAAGAAATGATTGACTATGAGAATATGGAACATGATATGACATTTCAATTAAAGCATGAAAAGAGTCTAAGTAGTCTAAACCGGTCAAATACCATGTACAACCCATGTACCCACTCGTCACCTTGCATACATTGCTTTCACATAGAACAAAAGACACAACCAATCCCAAATCATAAGGGGTAGTTCCCCCACACAGAGTTAGGCAAGATACTTACCTCAACTAGGCTAATTTAACTCTAAGAAATAACAATAAATGTAAAATTCTCAACAAGAAAGATATCTCAACAGTTGACAACTTCGCCTCAAAGTGATACGACTTTCACAACTTCAACACCATTAATTCAACAATGAGAAAAAAAGAGATGTAACCACGAACTAAATACAAATAACTAAAAAAGAGAAAAAAATATACAAATAACTCACAATGGAAGAGATAACACGACTTCAAATAAGAATAATAGCAATGAAAGAGATAACTTGTAAAATGACTTCAAATAATAATAATCAACAATGAAAGAGATAACACGTACAATGACTTCAAATAATGATAATCAACAATGAAAGAGATAACATGTAACAATAAAAGGGGCAACAAGTTCAACTAAAGCATGAGAGCAATTTATCAAGTTGGATGTAGAACAAGTGTTAAACAAGTCATTTAAGGCATGTAAGGATAGACTAACACAAGTAAGAAATGATTGACCATGAGAATTTAGAACATGATATGACATTTCAATTAAAGTATGGAAAGAGTCTAAGTAGTCTAAACCGGTCAAACACCATGTACAACCCATGTACCCACTCGTCACCTTACATACATTGCTTTCACATAGCACAAAAGACACAATCAATCCCAAATTATTAAGGGTAGTTCCCCCACACAGAGTTAGGCAAGATACTTACCTCATCTAGGCTAATCTAACTCTAAGAAATAACAATAAATGTAAAATTCTCAACAAGCAAGATATCTCAACAATTGACAACTTCGCCTCAAAGTGATACGACTTTCACAACTTCAACACCATTAACTCAACAATGAGAAAAAAAGAGTTGTAACCACGAACAAAATGCAAATAATTAAAAAAAGAAAAAAAATACAAATAACACACAATGGAAGAGATAACACGACTTCAAATAAGAATAATAGCAATGAAAGAGATAACTTGTACAATGACTTAAAATAATGATAATCAACAACGAAAGAGATAACACGTACAATGACTTCAAATAATGATAATCAACAATGAAAGAGATAACATGTAATAATAAAAGGGGAAACAAGTTCAACTAAAGCATGAGAGCAATTTATCAAGTTGGATGTAGAACAAGTATTAAACAAGTCATTTAAGGCATGTAAGGATAGACTAACACAAGTAAGAAATGATTGACTATGAGAATTTAGAACATGATATGACATTTCAATTAAAGCATGGAAAGAATCTAAGTAGTCTAAAGCGGTCAAATACCATGTACAACCCATGTACCCACTCGTTACCTTGCATACATTACTTTCACATAGCACAAAAGACACAATCAATCCCAAATCATAAGGGGTAGTTCCCCCCACAAAGTTAGGCAAGATACTTACCTCAACTAGGCTAATTTAACTCTTAGAAATAGCTTTTCCACTAACATTCACCTCCACACTGCTCAAATCTAACCTAAATCGACTTAATATCATCAAACAATGCAAGGGAAATCAATTACAATAGATAAAGATATGATCTTTACACCTTTCCCAAAAAGTCAACAAAAGTCAACCCAGGGCCCGCTCAATCAAAACCTGGGTCCAATGGTAGATTTCAAATACCCATGATCCCACGAGTTCATATATGTGATTAGTGTCAAAATCTAAGTCCAAATCGACTCTCAAAATGCAAATTCTTGTTTTTCAAAAAATTGACAAAGTTGCACAAAGTTTAACTTTGACTCACATGATTTTGATGTTAAAATCTAAGATATATTGATGGAATATGATTGTAATTTGATTAGAATCACTTACCCAAAGTTTGTAGATGAAAATCCTATCACGACCCAAATCGATGGGCTGTGACGGGCACCCGGTACCTTACTTAACCGAGTACAAACATAACGTATCTTTTCATATTATACTATCATCGATAACTGAGACAGAGAGGCTGCCATGAGATAAGTAGAATACAACATGAAATACCAACTTATACACGTGACATACGGGCCTATAAGGCCAATATAATCATTTATAACTCAAAATATAGGCCGACAAGGCTATACAAGTATCCGTATACAAGACATCTGTCTACAAGCCTCTAAAAATACATAATTGTCATAAAGGTCGGGATAGAGCCCAGCCATACCAATCAACAGATGTCCAAATCATACTGACCAATAGCAACTCTGGAGCAAATGGAGAGCAACAACATCTTCCGCTGAGCTAATAGCCTACTTGGAGGACTCTCGACTTGTCTATCGGGACCTGCGGGCATGCAACGCAGCATCCCCAGGCAAATGGGACGTCAGTACAAATAATGTACCGAGTATGTAAGGCATAATGATCAATATATTAGAGACATAGATGAAACATGGAATAAAGAATTCCGCCTCTAAGTCAAAATAAATTTGTAAATTCCGATGTCATGCACGTGCGTATAAATGTCATGTTATGCATAGGTATAGGTGTACATAACATCATCAAGACTCTGAGGGCATCCCATCATATCATCTTGGCCACTGTGGGCAAAATCATCAACATGTATCAACTGATCAGGTGGTGGTCCGTAATCTTTTCCCATATCCCATATATATATAATATACGTGTATATAACGCCATCTAGTCATGGGTCAATGTACATGTATAAATGCATGAAATGCATAAGAAATGAGTTAATAAGATTTTCTCGGAAAGTCATAAAA
>AWOL01S0041377.1:84936-112870 GCA_000715115.1 Nicotiana otophora | reverse complement strand
TATATATATATAAAATATATATGCGTATATAACGCCATCTGGTTATGGATCAATGTACATTTATAAATGTATGAAATGCATCAGAAATACGTTAATAAGATTTTTCGGAATGTCATAAAAATCAATATGCCTTTTGGATAAACTTTATCAAAAACGTATTTTTCTGAGACCCATGAACAGAAGATATAATAATAATTCACACGGGGAATCAAGAATATAGACACTCCTAGTATTTCTATGAATAGAGTCATTTATGAAAGTTGCGTATTTTGCTCATTTCATTTGTATTATTTGGATCATGCCAAAAAGAAAGAAGGGATAGCCTTAACATACCTTTAATGTCAACTTCCTACTTGTATATGTGAACAATCTCCTCAATCTTGTATGCCAAAACTAGTCTTCTTCCACCTTACTTCATTACAAAGAAATCTCCAAATTTTTATCATCTTGAGGAAACCAATATGGAAATACATATCTATGTTGTTCACGGTTTGCTTTAATGCAAGGAGATATATCTACCTTTGTAGCTCAAATTTCTCAAGGGCCGTTTCTAATCTTGTTGAGAAGAAGCAAACAAATGCATTTTCGTGTTAAAAACATTGCTTGTGTCACGGGGAGTCAACTATGAGCGAGAGATGCAATCCTACCTTTATAAATAAGTGTTGTATGTATTTTGGTGACAAAGTTATCTATTAGTCCTCATTTGCACTCTCAGTAACACA
This sequence comes from Nicotiana otophora, assembly GCA_000715115.1. Lineage (NCBI taxonomy): Eukaryota > Viridiplantae > Streptophyta > Magnoliopsida > Solanales > Solanaceae > Nicotiana > Nicotiana otophora. The sequence goes on along the minus strand of AWOL01S0041377.1, from coordinate 112,148 downwards.
TGTAAAATCGTAAGCATTAGGAAGGAATATCACAACCAATTACTTACCCCTTGTTATCTCAATAGTAGTATGTCATAAGTGTATCAAAAGTGAATGAATGGATAGTGGGGTCCACCTCATTTGCCATTGTCACATATGGTATAGATGTAACTGTCTAGCACATATTAGTCACACATTATTTTGGAATGGGGGCTGCTACGTTAGGCTTTGTAGGCCTTATCCAAACTTCTAATTAATCTCCAACAAAAGTTATAAATTATCCGATTATCCACATAATTAGGAATTATCTCAAATTACTTAAAATATTACTCACTTTTAACACACTTTGTACACCTTACTATTATGGCCATGTGGTACCTTGTATGGTACTAGTCCATAAATACCGGGTATTATAGCTCAGACCGTATTTTATCCCAAATTGACAAACTTCGACGAGACTCACTTTCTTCTATTCGCTTACCCTCTCTCCTTCATGAATTTACTTATCACTTGTTTAAAATAGCATAATACTTATAACGTCAAAAATAATCTCATTCTCGAGCTTACGTCGATTAACTTATGGCATACTTTCATGTACGAAAATATGGGGTGTAACATTATTCCCTCCTTTGGAACATTCGTCCTCGAATGTTGACTGATGCACTTATCATTCTCATCACCCATAGCTCTTACGAATACTTTAATACTCTTCTTTCCATTTAGGCAACTTTTCTTCGAATAAATCCAAAGGCCAGGGCATTCTCCCCTTTAGGCCTCTTTCTCACACCACGGTCCGTGGTCGGAATTCTTCCAATCTCGTAACTCTTCTCTCCTTTTTCCTTTAGTTTTTAGCCAATCTATAGGCCTCACTTTGTAAGCATATACAGAGCTTGAAAAGATGTCTCTCTGGGCATCTATAGGTATACTGAAGTTCTTTGCTCGATACTTTGTTGAACTTACGAATATTGCCATATCTTATTTCATAGACCCAGTTATCCATTCGTATGACTTTACTGCATCTAGGCAGGTCATACTATACCATAACTCTTACTTCGATTTATCGTTACTGGGGTCTGCTACCGAACGCCAAGTTACTTTCGTTGCTTCTTATCATAGATGTATAAATCCATGTCTTTGAATGCTTCCATATTATTGTTCATCTAAAGGATGGAATCCTTTTCTCCTCTCATACATTGGAACTTTATCCATCTATTGTCGATTAACCTTAACGTTGATCCAGAATCTACCACTGATAACTTGACCTCTTATATAACACTGCCGCTAGGGCTCACGTGCATCGAGGAATATTTGAAGTGATTTTCCTGATCCATTTAGCGGCGATATTGTACTTCAATAATCGTATTTTATAGCATCCCAATGCGATTCACTTACGTGGCTATTTTAATCCCATACAATTCATGAAATCCTCTTCAACTCATTACTCAATCGACGGCCCAAACGTCATCCCTTATCTATAACAATTACACCCTCATTATACTATCAGGGCAGCATTCCATCTCTTCTAAATGCCATTAGTCTTATAATTTCTTGAGTTCATTCAAGCTATACTGAGCTTTCTATAACTTAGAGAAATCATCAGCTCTCTTGTTTTCATGGGCTTAATCCTGAGGACTTATCCATTCTCGTCACCTTCTCACTCTTCCTTTCTTATCCTTATTCCAGTCATAAAACCTTGTCACCTTACTCTACTTTAGCTTGCGACCCACACATATCTATTTATACTACTCGCAACCTTCCTTGAACTTGCTTACATCATAGATTTCCTTGTGTTATTCTGGAACATCAAGCGAGACATCACATCATCTCTAACTCTTCTTTACTTTCTTGACTAGATCTCTTAGTACCTGGAAAACCATAGGATGGAACATATGCCACTTACGACGCCACTATTATTCCTGGATACTGAATTCCCAGTGCTTGTATCCCTCTATCTGCAGGTATGGACTAGTCACAACCTTCTACATTTGAGTATCTCGTACGTTGTTCACCTTTATCTTATTTACCTTAAAATCTCGCATCACATCTTCTATCTTTTTCATGACCTTGCTTTTACACAAGTATAGTTCACATCCATAACTTGAAGCTCTATTATAATACTTGCACCTCTGGTGCATACACAATCCGGTGAGAGCTTCATGCTGACTTCTTATGAGGCTGGTACTCTTCTGACTGGCTTTATCGTAGAGCCGTTATAGAATATGGATATTGTACTATCTCTCTTGTACCTCTGATATTAAGAGTGCTTCTGCAACTACTGGGTCCAATAATCAGACTCCTGATTTACTTTATTTATGTAACTCTTTAGTTTCCTCTTCCTTCTGATCAACCTTTATGTAGGCGTAAGCTATCTTCCGATCTGCGGCTCATGGTATGAGTTATTACTTTATCCTTTCATAGACGCTATGGAATATCCGTGATACCATCATTTTATAATTCAATCCCTTGTCTGTGATCCGGACTCAATTCATTCTTTTAACTTATACCAGAGTCTTCTACAGCTGTATGATTGTCAACATACATGCTGCATGGATGATACTCCGAAATCATGAGTGCGTTCATAACGTAACTAACTCTGGATCATTGATCGAATAATTCCTTTCGTTCCATCTCACCTTTCTTTAAATGTAAGCAATTACTTTTCCTCGTCTTTCTGCCCCTTGTTACATGCATACTTAGCTTATCTTAGTTCCCATGCATGTCAGAATTTTGTGCAATTCATATGGTCTCGAATATTAATTTTGGTTTCATTTCCCACTCATTAGCCACGCTAGGTGCCATTTCCTTATGGAGCGCATATAATGTTATTGTGAGACTGCTGTTATAAGACCATTTCCTCCTTAGGTTACTGAGCTTAGGTTGAAGACTTCTTCCTTACTTCCTCAGCTAGTCTTTCATTATAGTATTTAGGGAGGATCCTCTGATTCTTGTAAAGCTGTGAGCTTATCATATCGTATACTCGATGGAATTTTTGATGTCCTTCCTCACCTGTAATTACCCGTAGTTACTTACCTCCAGGCCCTTGTACTTGTAGGGTTTGCTTCTGAACTGATATTTTGTCTGTCTTCCCAGTGGCATTCTCGTTTATTTCCGTAACACTCATACGGTACCTTTAACTACCCCAACTCATATCTGAATATTTCTCAAGGGTCACGATGTCGTATCTGCGAGAGTGAATTCCCCATGTTAGGGTTTACTATACTTATCTTGTGCGATCTATTGATTTATCTGTATCCTTTTGTCTAGCCATAACTAGACTCTTCCTGAATTGACTACTAACTACTCGTTGTCCCATTCTCATATCAATATTCCGCGTAATCTTTCTTGGGTTATTTCCTTATGTTTCCACATGCTCCTTCTCTATCAATAACATCTCGGGCATGAACCCTTACTTTCTCTCCTTGACATTGTGTTTGCATAATGTTCTGGAATCATAACATATCTGTAGGATTTGAATGAGTGCAATCTCATCCATTTCTCATTTTTATCGCATTCTTCCTTTACCATTCCATAGTTACTAGAACCACATAATTTTTACTTAATGCCACATCACACCATATTCCCCCCTTTAGGGGAGTACTAAGAGTTAGAGCTACGACGATCTACCTATAGATGTTTTACCTCTTCACCTTTGGCGTCTTTTCACATAATCGATGACACTTACTCACCTTGTGGTAATCCTTCTATACCAAGGATAACGAAATTCCTTACTCGTGAGGGTGGCACTTAGTATAACTGGAACATACAGTCCCTTAAGCTTAACCATTGCTTGCTTTAGGGAAGCATCTTCCTGAATGACCATTCTCTGAATTTCTCATGAATCTTCTTCTGTTGTCCATTCTATTATCGCCGGAATGAAATCTCTGAAATTCTCATGATACCGACTATTATTAAATCACTCAGTCCCTAATTCATGTTTAGTTTATCTTGTTCACCAGCCCATACTGACTTCTATTATTCTGGGGTTTAGCTCTTCCTTCTGGTAGTCGCGTTTGAGTCACGAACTTCTTTCTCGAAATGAGGGTATGACTTTATGACCTATACTCTTTTGTTGCCTCAAGGCCTGTTACCTCTCATATTTTCCTTTCCTTGTCTATAGACTTTGTAATACTGTCATCGTTTAATCTACCGTTGTCATCCATGTATCATAGCTTACTCATAATGCTTCACTAACTTTTTTCTTATTTCCCGCTAACATTTATGTTTATTACTTTATTCTGAAAACTTGAACAAGACATTCTTTTGCTTTTAGCTCCCCTTGCTCCATCTGGCTCTTCGGGTTGTCTAACATTCTTTCTCCACTAGGGACGGGAGCCACACTAAGATAATATTTATCCCTTCCAGGCTTCCAGTGCCTATCTTAGTAGTACTCATATCTAGCTGTACTATTTTAGGGTGTACCATCTGGGTGTCTCACAAGGAGATCTAATTAGCATATTTGCAATATCCTTCGGGAATGTCAACTAACGCAAATAATCCATCCACCATTTTGGGTCACTCTAACCCCAGTAGGATCCTGATATCCATCCTTCTCTTATACTACTTCTGTTAGCTCCATAGGGCATAAATGAGATGGGTGTGGCCAATTGTACATACCTCTGTTATTGTTGAAGGTAACTCAAAAGGCTTATATTCCTCTGCCTGAATTGTAATTATTGATAATCTTCATTAACTTGGCGACTCGTACCCTTCTTCACCTTGCTTCTTTTACTTGTTGAAACTTGTATCTATCTTCTGAATCTCTTATTGCTTTTCACCATATGGGTGGATAGATATTCTTGCCTTAAGGCTCCTTATCAAGAAGTTTACACATCTTAGTATGCATATGACCTACTGAAGACCTTATATTTACTCATCATTAACATCATGCAAAAATTGAGTTCCTCTGACTTAACTCTTCCATAGCCACATTCAATCCCTTACCAACCGTCTTTCTAGATGTAAGCATCGTCATATTATGAATAAGATAGAGTTTAGGAAATTGAGTTCTTACAACTGAGCTCTATCACACGATCTAGAGTAAGAAGAAAGAGTGACAGTCCTAAATACCCTGTAACCTCCTGCTTATAAGTGTGGTGCACAACACACCCATAAACAAGACTCTACTAGACACGGCTTGTAGACTCCCTAGGATGGAACTGCTTTGATACCACTTCTGTCACGACCCAAACCGATGGGCTGCGACGGGCACCCGGTACCTTACTCAATCGAGTACCAACATAACGTATCTTTTCCTATCATACTATCATAGATAACTGAGCCGGAGAGGCTGCCATGAGATAAGTATAATATAACATGAAATATCAACTTATACACGTGACATACGGGCCTATAAGGCCAACATGATCATTTACAACTCAAAACATAGGTCGACAAGGCCATACAAGTATCCGTACACATGACATCTGTCTACAAGCCTCTAAGAATACATAATTTTTATAAAAGTCAGGACAGAGCCCCGCCATACCAATCAACACATGTCCTAATCATACTGACCAATAGCAACTCCGGAGCAAATGGAGCGCACCAACATCTTCCGCTGAGCGGCTAGCCTATTTGGAGGACTCTCGACCTGTCTATCGGGACCTGCGGGCATGAAATGCAGCGTCCCCAAGAAAAAGGGACGTCAGTAAAAATAATGTATCGAGTATGTAAGGCATGGTGATCAATACATCAGAGACATAGATGAAATATGGAATAAAGAATTCCACCTGTAAGTCTAAATAACTTTGTAAATTCTGAAACATTTATACTGTCATGCATGTGCGTATAAATGTCATGTCACGCATAGGTATAGGTGTACATAACATTATCAAGCCTCTGAGGGCATCCCATCATATCATCTCGGCCACTGTGGGCAAAATCATCAACATGTACCGGCTGATCAGGTGGTGGTGCGTATATAATGCCGTAACCTTTTCCCATATCCCATATACATATAATATACGTGTATATAACGCCATCTGGTCATGGGTCAATGTACATGTATAAATGTATGAAATGCATAAGAAATACATTAATAAGATTTCTCGGAATGTCATAAAAATCAATATGCCTTTTGGATAAACTTTATCAAACACGTATTTTTCTGAGACCCATGAACAAAATATATAATAATACTTCACATGGAGAATCAAGAATATAGACACCCCTAGTGTTTATATGAATAGAGTCATTTATGAAAGTTGCGTATTTTGCTCATTTCATTTTGTATTATTTGGATCATGCCAAAAAGAAAGAAGGGATAGCCTTAACATACCTTTAATGCCATTTTCCTACTTGTATATGTGAACAATCTTCTCAATATTGTATTCCAAAACTAGTCTTCTTCCACCTTACTTCATTATGAAGAAATCTCCAAATTTTTATCATCTTGAGGAAACCGATATGGAAATACACATCTATGTTATTCACGGTTTGCTTTAATGCAAGGAGATGTATCTACCTTTGTAGCTCAAATTTATCAAGGGTCATTTCTAATCTTGTTGAGAAGAAGCAAACAAATGCATTTTCTTGTTAAAAACGTTGCTTGTGTCACGAGGAGTCAACAATGAGCGGGAGATGCAATCCTACCTTTATAAATAAGTGTTGTATGTATTTTGGTGACAAAGTTATCTATTAGTCCTCATTTGCACTCTCAGTAGCACATGTAAAATCGTAAGCATTAGGAAGGAATATCACAGCCAATTACTTACCCCTTGTTATCTCAATAGTAGTATGTCATATGTGTATCAAAAAGTGAATGAGTGGATAGTGGGGTCCATCTCATTTTTCACCATTTTAAAATATTGTGACATGTGGTATGAATGTAACTATCTAACACATATTAGTCACACATTATTTTGGAATGGGGGCTGCCACGTTAGGCTTTGTAGGCCTTATCCAAACTTCTAATTAATCTCCCACTAAAATTATTTATTATCCGATTATTTATATAATTAGAAATTATCTCAAATTACTTAAAATACTACTCACTTTTAACACACTTTGTGCACCTTACTATTATGGCCATGTGGTACCTTGTATGGTACTAGTCCATAAATACCGGGTATTATAGCTCGGACCGTATTTTATCCCAAATTGACAAACTTTGACGAGACTCACTTTCTTCGATTCGCTTACCCTCTCTCCTTCGTGAATTTACTTATCACTTGTTTGAAATAGCATAATACTTATAACCTCAAAAATAATCTCATTCCCAAGCTTACGTCGATTAACTTATGGCATACTTGCACGTACGAAAATATGGGGTGTAACAAATCCCTTCTCCAAATTGCCTCCTATCGAGTCTAAGGTTCTAAAATGAGAGAATGTGAGATGAAATCCCGACTTCCAGCCCTTTGGATCAGTTACTGATGTCGCAATTGCGACATCGGTTCGTAATTGCGAAGAATGCATAGCAAATGCGGCCACTGACCTTCCTACTAGGACCTCGCACTTGCGATCAGTGGATTCGCAATTGCGAACCATGCCCCCTTGGCAAAAGCAATAAGGTAGTCGCAAATGCAAACTACCCAATGTCCTAAACCACTTCGCAATTGCGAGCTTGGTATCGCAATTGTGATACCCGACCCCCCTGCTAAGCTTGAAATTGCGAACTTGGTGTTCGCAAATGCGATACGTGAAGCATCAGCACACCAAATTCTGCAATTTTACTCCAAAACACTCCGGAACATGTCCGAAACTCATCTGAGCCCTCGGGGCTCCAAATCAAACATCTATACAATTCCAAAAATATCATACGAACTCACTCACGTGATCAAAATACAAAAATAACATCTAAAACTACGAATCGAATGCTAAAACGCATGAATTTCAAAGTAAAGTTGAAGAATCTCTAGAATTAAAACTAAACGTCCATATCCTATCAAATCAACTCCAAATGATACAAAAGTTTGCAGACAAGTTCTAAATAGCATAATAGACCTATTCCAAGTCTCAAATTTAAATTCCGAACTTGATAGGTAAAATGCAACCTATGGTCATACACCCAAGTCTGAAATCACGATACGAAGCTATCGAAGCCATCAAAACACCGTTCCGGGGTCGTTTTTATAAAAGTCTAAGTTTGGACAACATTTCTAACTTAGGCTTCTAAGTCAAGAATTAAAGGATCCAAACCAACCCGAAAGCTTCCTGGAATGAAACTAACAAACCCCGAAAGTCAACAAATCATAAACACACATGTGTGAAGCATAAAAAAGGGTAACATGGGGCAATTACCCAAAATGATCGGTTGGGTCGTTACAACGGTAATTATATTTTACCTTATATTTTTATAGGTAAATTACTAAAATTAATATATTTTCAATATAATAATATGCCATAATACACAAAAGTAAGATATCAAAAGAAGACGAAATAAGTAATTTAGTATGATGGGAAGAAAGCGTAAACTACAAGATTATCTTAATATTTAGTTATTTTATTCATGGACACAATTATAGCTGATTTCAAAGTCCACTATAAGCTAAAATTTAAATTAGTACAATTTATATATGTAACAACCCGACCGGTTATTTTGAGTATTGTAGCCCTGTTCCCCCATTTACTGCTTATTTTATACTTAATAGTTGCTATGTGATTTGCCAGGGTAGTCGGTTCGATTCCGGGGATGTTTTGGAATGAGTTGAGATACTTAGTCTCAAGGTTGGAAGCTTAAGTTGAAAAGGTTAAACAGATGTTGACTTATGTGTAAATGGCTTCGGAATGGAGGTTTGATGGTTTCGATAGCTCCGTGGGATAATTTTGGATTTAGGACTGTGTCCGAATAGTGATTTGGAGGTCCGTAGTTGATTTAGGCTTGGAACGGCGAAAGTTGGAAAATTAGGAGTTTTGAAAATTGAGAAGTTTGACCGAGAGTTGACTTTGTGGTTAATAGGCTCAGATTTGTTTTCCGAAGTTGGAGTAGGTCCGTTGTGTCATTTATGACTTTTATGCAAAATTTGAGGTCAATCAGACATGATTTGATAGGTTTCAGCATCGATGGTAGAAGTTGAAATTCCATAGTTTTCATTAGGCTTGAATTGGGGTGCGGTTCGCGTTTTTGATGTTGTTTGATGTGATTTGAGGGATTGACTAAGTTTGTATTGGATTTTAGGACTTGCTGGTATGTTTGGTTGAGGTCCTGGGGGCCTTGGGGGGATTTTGGATGGTTAACAGAGTGAAATTTGGACTTGGGAGACTGCTGAAGCCTGCTGGCGTGGAGTGTCTAGTTTCCTTCTATGCGATCGCGTGGTTAGGTTCGCGATCGCGAAGGAGTGTTGGTCACTGATGGAATTTTGCTCTACGCATTCGCGAGCAGGAGTATGTGATCACGTAGCTGGAGCAGTCAATACATCATGAACGCATGGGCGTAGCTGCGTTCGCGAAGAGGAAAAGAGGCATGAGATGGTCGTGCGCATTGCTCTATGCGAACACGTAGGTGTTTAACGATCGTGTAGGTCGGGAGAGGTAGTGCATCGCGTTTGCGTAGACTTGTCCGCGTTCGTGTAGGGCTGAGTTTTCCAGCTTAGGATTTGTGCTTCGCGATCGCGTAGCATTTCCCGCGATCGCGAAGAAAGTATATCTGGGCAGACTTAAATATTTGAAAACGAGGGTTGAGTTCATATCACAAATTTGATTTTCGGAGCTTGGTTGGATGCGATTCTTGGAGAGATTTTCAAGGAATTAATTGGGGTAAGTGATTATTACTTGGTTTTGGTTAAATTATATAATTATATCTTTGATTTCATCATTTAATTAGTGATTTGGGTTGGAAATTTTGGGGAAAATGGAGAAAACTTCTTAGGTCGAATTTTGGGGATTGGAGTGAGATTTTGGTATCGGAGTTGAGTAATTTTGGTATGGTTGGATTCGTGGTTAAATGGGTGTTCATATTTTGAAACTTTTATTGGACTCTGAGACGTGGGCCCGGGGGTTGACTTTTTTGACTTTTGAAACAGAACTTAGCATTTTCATATGGAATTGATTTCTATAGCATGATTTGATTGTATCGAATTGTTTGTGGCTAGATTCGAGGCACTCGGAGGCCGATTCATGAGGCAAGGGCTTATTGGAGTAGATTTTTTGCTCGGTTTGAGGTAAGTAACACTTTTAAACTTGGTTTTGAGGGTATGAAATCCCGAATTACGTGTTATATGACTGGTGTTGAGGTGACGCACATGCTAGGTTACGGGCGTGTGGGCGTGCATCGTAGGACTTTTGACTTGGTCGATTCCGTGGAACTCTATAGATGCATAATCTTGTTATTATCCATATATTCTCCATCTGTTAGAGAAATTGAGCTGCAAGTCATGTTAGAAATCATGCCTAGGCTACATGTTGGTACTGTTGGGCCCCACAGATGTCGCATTACATGTTGAATTATTTGCTTAATTTGAAATCATGCACCCAGTTAGAGCTATTATTTGCATATCATATCTCAGTCTCTGTTGCCATCTATTTATATATTATATCATCATTGTTTGGGTTGATTATCACGATTCTTGTGAGCCCGAGAGACTAGAGAGATTGATGACTAAGTGAGGCCAAGGGCCTGATTGTGAGGATATTTATGGGATCAGGATGCACGCCGTAGCATGTGTTATTTATTCACGCCAAGATTGGCTTATTATAGCGCTTGGGCTGGATTTTCCCCTCTGGAGTCTGCACACCCACAGTGAGCGTAGGTACCTACTGAGTGCGAGTGCGAGTATCGAGCGATTGGGAGGATTGAGTGGCTGTGAGGATGGAGTGACTGTGAGGAATGAGTGACTGTAAGGATGGAGTGAATGGAGGACTAAGTGACCGATACTCCGAGAGTATGCATATGATTTCATTACTGTTTTACACTTCAGTTGGCATATATAACTGTCATGTAGATACCGCGATATACCATATCTTGTGTCAATTGAACTTGACATGATTTACCTATTGGGCTTTAACTGTTAAACTTGAAAGTATGCCTATATTTCTGTACTGTAATCTTGTAATTGAACTGTACCTGTGAAGCTCGTCATTACTTTTAGCCCAATAGTTAGACTTGTTACTTACTAAGTTGGTTGTACTCATGCTACACCCTGCACTTCATGTGCAGATGCAGGTGTTTCCGAACACGGTGTGTGCTGATTCTCAGAGTTGTTCAGTCATTCAGAGATTTTCGAGGTAGTTGCTCTGGCGTCCGCAGACCTTGACTCTCCTCACCTATCCCTCAGTCTTTTTATTCAGATTCAGTTTTTCTTAGACAGTATTTCTAACATGTATTGTATAGATGCTCATGTACTCAGTGACACCCCGATTTTGGGAACTTTTGTATTGAGTTTTGGCGGTTTTATTAGTTTTATGAGATTTGTATTTATTTAAACCTGTTTTAGCATATCATAAATTTGAAACTATTGGAGTTGTCTGAGCAGTCGGCTTGTGTAGTACCATGAAAGGCACCATCACGACAGGTTGAGTTTTGGGTCGTGACAATATAATGTAAGCCTGAATTATTTTTAAATTTTTATATTCTAAGATTTACTACATAGTTCAAATAAGGAAAGTTTAATAAATAAAACTTTAATAGATTTTAAAGTCTTGAATATTTTAAAATAATTAAATGACTATTTTAGCTAGTGTAAATTTTAATTTTTAAAGGCTAAAAAAAGGGAATGACATTTCGTTAAGGAGTTTGTGCTTTTGAATTTGGCAATTACGTAACTTTATTACCAAGGACAATTAAAATATGTACAAATATGAACAGAACCCAAAACTGAACTATCCCTCACCATTCCTACCCTGCTATTTTCCTCTTTGCCATCCCCCAACAGAATTCTTTACATCATCCACATAACAATCTACTCCCTCCGTATACTTTTAGTTGTTCATTTTTGAATTTCCACTCCCTTTAAGAAAAAATAAATGAAGGATATATTTTATAATTTTAACATAATAAAGATAACATTTTAAAAAATCATGAAAAATGATTTGGGGAATAAGTAGTTAATGATAAGTGTAAAACACAGAAAAAACAATTGTCTTTTTTGTGATTTGCTAATGTGGACAAGTGAAAGTAAAAATATATTTCTAGCATAGTGGACAAGTAAAAACGAACGGAGAGAGAGAGTATACATTAGATCTAAGGATTGTAATTCATTTCTCTCAGCATTCCAGCAATCTTGACTTTAGAGTTCCCTCTGCAATTGTTACGACCCAAAACTTATAATAGGTCGCGATGGCGTTTAACGCCGCCGTTAGGCAAGCCCACAAGTACACCTACAATTTAATTATCCCTTTTTAACTTTTAAAAATAGAAGTTTCCTTTTAAAACGTAGAAATAAGTGAGCTCTCATACAACCGTACATACTCCTTTCTCAAAAAATATGAGGCGTGAGAAATACATAAACCATACTGATAGTAATAATAAGTACACTAGTACACAAGCGCCAGAAGCCCCCTAAACCTGGTGCCACAAGTGCATGAGCAATATAGAGAATATACAAAACTAATACGACCATTGTCTGAAGTATAATAGACAGAAACAGTAAACAAGGTAGAGGGAGACTCTGGTGCTGTAGATCGAAGTAAGGCAACCAGCTCACCACTAAGTCTCTGTGGAAGTGCGGCTACGCGCTCGTGTGACCACTGGTAGTACCTGTCTTAGTACCTACACATTCAGTACAGAAGTATAGCATGAGTACATAAAACAATGCATGCCCAGTAAATATCTAGTCTAACCTCAAAGAAGTAGTGACGAGGGGTCGACTTGACACTTACTAGTGGTCAAACAATAATAGAAATACATAAAGTAGTCATGGAAGGTGTACAACAAGTAGCAACAAAACAGATAAAAACATTTATAGTAATTCCCAACATGAATCTATATCAAATCACTAATCATGTCATAATGGCCTTGAAGGCACTAACTCAACTGTTACCAAACCAAATCCAGTCTCGAGTATAAAGCACGAAGCTGCTGAGGCGAATGACCCGATCCCATAGGAATAGTGATACTTAGTACTGTCGAGGCGAACTGCCCAATCCCATAAGAATAGAGAAATTTACCTCGCTCGCGGAAGTACATGCGAGTCGAGAAGACAAGGATCCATAGTTCATCAAATTTTTCCCAATTTGTTTTTCAAAGTAAGAGGCTAAATCGGTATCTTTATTCTAACCCTTAATCTCAGTCAAAATAAAGGAAATCAATACATGGGATAAATACAAATAGCACTACTAAGGCATGATGTGAATCTAAGTCTACCGGACATAACATGAATATAGCTACGTACGGACTCTCGTCACCTCGTGTGTACGTAGCTCCCCACAACAAGTAGTACACAACATTTAATACCCATAAAGGGATAAATTTCCTCTTACAAGGTTAGGCAAGAGATTTACCTCGCTTCCAAGTCCACTATCCGGATGTTTTAACCTCAGTAGAGCTCCTCAAATGAAGTCGAGCAATCCAAAGCCAATCAAAAGTCATATAAACTAATCAATATGTGCCCACATACCCGGATTCCGAAATTTTTTGTAACTAAATTTTACCCATTACCTCACGAATACGAATATATTATTTCTACTCAATTCCATAATTATTTTTGTGGGCTAATCCCAGGTTTATCAAAACCTAGATTTTTCAATAAAATACTAAAATCCCTACAATTTCCATGTTAAAATCTACCCATAATCCATGTATTAAACTAACAATATGTAGAATACACTTACCTCAAGATGCTAGGTGAAAACCCCTCTCTAAAAAGCTCCAACATCGGCCAAGAGATGTGTGATATGAAACAAATGTCCTAAGTTCCATTTTTAATTAAAACATTTCCCAGGCCTGCCTTCTTTGCGATCGCGAATAAGCCCTGGCGATTGCGAGCTCCTTTTTGCGAAAGCAAAGAACGAAATCTACCCAGCCCAATTCCTTCATCGTGAATGCGAGGCATTTTCCGCGTTCGCGAAGGACACCAGAACAACAGATGGCATAAAATTTATCTTAACTCCGAGTGGTCCGAAACTCACCCGAGCCACCCGGGATCCCGTCCAATTACACCAATAAGTCCATAAATATAATACAGACCTGCTTGAACCCTCGGAACACATAAAACAATATCGAAACTAAGAATCTCACCCCAAAACAAAATTAATGAACTTAAGAACTTCAAAGTTTTTCAACTAGCTACGAATGCGTCGAATCATACTTAGACAACTCAGAATGACGCCAAATTTTGCGTACATGTCACAAATCACCCTATGGACCTATTCCTAGGTTCAGAATACCAAATGGACCTCGATTTCACCAAAGTCTATTTCAAGCCAAATTTAAAGAACTTGAAAACCTTCAATGCGCCAACTTTCAACATTAGGCACTGAAGCGCTCTGGGATCACTTGAAACTCGATCCGAAGATGACCGAAGTCTAAAATCAACATACAAACCTATTGGAACCATCAAATCCCGGTTCTAAGGTCGTTTACTCGAAATATTAACTCAAGTCAAACTTGGCCATCCTAGGCCACTATTAAGGAACTAAGTATTCTAATTTCAACCCGAACCAACCATCCCCGCAAGTTATAAAATAGTAAAAGAATATACGGTAAGTCTTAATTAAAAGAATGGGGATCTAGAAAGAAAAACAACCGGTCAGGTCGTTACATTCTCCACCTCTTAAACAAATGTTTGTCCTCGAATAGGTCTAGAATCATACATGGAGTGCTAAATAAGTGTGGATATCTGCTCCGTATGTCCTCCTCCGTCTCCCAAGTTGCCTCCTAGACTGGTAGACCCCTCCATTGGAACTTTACCGTAGAAATCTTCTTAGACCTTAACTGGCGAACCTACCTGTCAACAATGGCAACTGGCTCCTCCTCATAACCCAAACTCTCATCTAGCTGAATTGTGCGGTAATCTAACACAGGCGACCTGTCGGCATGGTACACCCGAAGCATAGACACAAGGAAGTCCATATGAACTCCCGATAGACTGGGAGGCAAAGCAAGCTTATAAGTATCCTCCCCAACTCGCCTCAACACCTCAAATGGGCCAATAAACCTTAGAATCAACTTGCACTTCTTTCCGAACCTCGTGATACCCTTCATCGGTGAGACCTTCAAGAGAACCTTCTCGCCCACCATAAATGATAAATCATGCGCCATCTGATTCACGTAACTCTTCTCTCTGGACTGTGTTGTGCGAAGGCGTTCCTGAATCAACTTTACCTTCTCCAAAGCATCCTTCATTAAATCAGTGCCATATAACCTAGCCTCATCGGGCTCAAACCATCCGATGGGCGAACGAAATCCTCGACCATATAAAGCCTCAAATGAAGCCATCTCGATACTGGACCGATAAGTGTTGTTATAAGCAAACTCCGCCAAGGGCAAGAATCGATCCTACTGCCCTCCGACGTCAATCACACACGCTCTTAGCATATCCTCCAGAATCTGAACTGTCCGCTTCAGCTGTGGATGAAAATTTGTGGTGAGCTCTACCCGGGTACCCAACTTACTCTGTAATGCTCTCCAAAAATGTGAAGTAAACTAAGGGCCTCTATCTGAAATGATAGAAATAGGCACACCATGCAAGTGAACAATCTCCTGAATGTAAATCTGGGCCGATCTCTCTGAAGAGTAAGTAGTCACAACTGGAATAAAGTGTGTCGACTTGGTCAGCCTGTCGACAATGACCAAAAAGACATCAAACTTCCTCAATGTCTACGGCAGCCCAGCTACGAAGTCCATAGTGATGCGCTCCCACTTCCACTCCAGTATAACCATCTGCTTGAGTAGGCCGCCTGGCCTCTGGGCTCATATTTAACCTACTGGCAATTTAGACATCTCGCTACATACACAACTCTGTCCTTCTTCATTTTCCGCCACCAATAATGCTACCTTAGGTAGCGATACATCTTCGTAGCACCTGGATGAACAGAATTTGAGAGTTGTGTGCCTCATATAGAATCTTCTCCCTCAAGCCATCCACATTAGGAACACATAGGCGACCCTAGAGTCATAGAACATCATCCTCACCGATAGTAACCTCCTTGGAACCACCCCGTAGTATCGTCTATCTAATAACTAATAAGTGCGGATTATCGTACTGACGGGCCTTGATCCCCTCAAATAAAGAAGACTGAGCAACCATACATGCAAGAAATCGACTGGGCTCTGAAATATCCAACCTCACATGTCTGTTAGCCAAGAACTGAATGTCCAAAGCTAATGGCCTCTCCTCTGCTGAAATTAATGCCAAATTACCTATGCTCTCGGCCTTCCTGCTTAAGGTATCCACAACCACATTCGCCTTGCCCGGATGATAAAGGATAGTGATATCATAATCCTTCAGCAACTCAAGCCATCTGCGCTGCCACAATTAAGATCCCTCTGCTTAAACAAATGCTACAAAGTGTGGTGATCGGTGTAAACCTCACGAGACACCCCATAAAGATAATGCCTCTAGATCTTGAGAGCATGAACTATCAGGGCCAACTCCAAATCATGTACGGGGTAATTTTTCTCGTGGGACTTCAACTAACATGAAGCATATGCAATAACTCGCCCCTCCTGCATCAATACATAACCCAAGCCAACACGTGAAGTGTCACAATACACAGTATACATCCCTGAATCGGAGGGCAACACTAACACCGGTGCTATAGTAAAAGCGGTCTTGAGCTTCTGAAAGCTCGCCTTGCAATCTCGGATCATCTAAACGGAGCACCCTTCTAGGTCAATCTAGTCAAAGGTGTTGCAATAGATGAGAAGACCTCCACAAACTGACGATAATAGCCTGCTAACCCTAAGAAACTCCTGATCTCGGTCACCGTGGTAGGATGAGGCCAACTCTAGACTGCCTCAATCTTCTTGGGATCCACCTTAATACCCTTACCTGATACAACAATCCCCAAGAAAGCCACATAACCTAACCAGAACTCGCACTTGGAGAACTTAGCATATAGCTTCGATTCCCGAAAGGTCTGAAGTACTAACCTCAAATGCTACTCGTGCTCCTCTATACTGCGCGAGTAGATAAATATGTAATCAATGAAGACGGTGACAAATGAGTCAAGCTACAACCTGAACAGCCGATTCATCAAATCTATAAATGCTGTCGGGGCATTAGTCAAGCCAAAGGATATCACTAAAAACTCGTAGTGCCCATACCTTGCACGGAAAGCCGTCTTCGGAACATCCAAAGCACGAATCTTCAGCTAATGATACCTTGATCTCAAGTAAATCTTAGAGAAAACCCTGGCACCCTGTAACTATTTAAACAAGTCATCAATGCACGACAACGAATACTTATTCTTGATGGTGACTTTGTTCAACGGGTTGTAATCAATGCACATCTGCATACTCCTGTCCTTTTTCTTCAGAAATAACACCGGTGAACCCCTTCTGAAGCATCTCTTGAAGCTGCTCCTTTAACTCCCTCAGNTGATCGGTGTAAACCTCACGAGACACCCCATAAAGATAATGCCTCTAGATCTTGAGAGCATGAACTATCAGGGCCAACTCCAAATCATGTACGGGGTAATTTTTCTCGTGGGACTTCAACTAACATGAAGCATATGCAATAACTCGCCCCTCCTGCATCAATACATAACCCAAGCCAACACGTGAAGTGTCACAATACACAGTATACATCCCTGAATCGGAGGGCAACACTAACACCGGTGCTATAGTAAAAGCGGTCTTGAGCTTCTGAAAGCTCGCCTTGCAATCTCGGATCATCTAAACGGAGCACCCTTCTAGGTCAATCTAGTCAAAGGTGTTGCAATAGATGAGAAGACCTCCACAAACTGACGATAATAGCCTGCTAACCCTAAGAAACTCCTGATCTCGGTCACCGTGGTAGGATGAGGCCAACTCTAGACTGCCTCAATCTTCTTGGGATCCACCTTAATACCCTTACCTGATACAACAATCCCCAAGAAAGCCACATAACCTAACCAGAACTCGCACTTGGAGAACTTAGCATATAGCTTCGATTCCCGAAAGGTCTGAAGTACTAACCTCAAATGCTACTCGTGCTCCTCTATACTGCGCGAGTAGATAAATATGTAATCAATGAAGACGGTGACAAATGAGTCAAGCTACAACCTGAACAGCCGATTCATCAAATCTATAAATGCTGTCGGGGCATTAGTCAAGCCAAAGGATATCACTAAAAACTCGTAGTGCCCATACCTTGCACGGAAAGCCGTCTTCGGAACATCCAAAGCACGAATCTTCAGCTAATGATACCTTGATCTCAAGTAAATCTTAGAGAAAACCCTGGCACCCTGTAACTATTTAAACAAGTCATCAATGCGCGACAACGAATACTTATTCTTGATGGTGACTTTGTTCAACTGGTTGTAATCAATGCACATCTGCATACTCCTGTCCTTTTTCTTCAGAAATAACACCGGTGAACCCCTTCTGAAGCATCTCTTGAAGCTGCTCCTTTAACTCCCTCAACTCCTTCGGAGCCATGCGATAAGGTGAAGTAGAAATAGGTTGGGTGCCTGGCACCAAATCAATGTCGAAATCGATATCCCGATCCTACGACATACCTCGTAGATGAGAAGGAAATACATCGAAAAAATCTCACACCACTGGCACTGAATCTAATACGGGAGTCTCTGCAGTAGTATCCCAAACAAAGGCCAAATAGGCCACACAACCCTTATCAACCATATGTCGAGCCTTCAAGAAAGAAATAACCCGACTGGAAGTACCAACAAACGAACTCCTCCACTCTAATCTGGGCAACTCAAGTATCACCAAGGTAACAGTCTTGGCATGGAAATCAAGAATGGCATGGTACACAGACAACCAGTCCATGCCCAGGATAACCTAGAAATTAACCATATCAAGCAATAAAAGATTTGTGCTAGTCTCATAATCACATAAAGTTACCACACAGGACTGATAGAACCAATCCATGACAATAGAATCGCCCACTAGTATGGACACATATATAGGAACACCCAAGGACACATGAGATACATCCAGATATTGAGCAAAGAGACAAGAAATATAGGAATAAATAGACCCTGGATCAAATAATACTGAGGCATCCCTACGACAGACAGAAATAGTACCTGTGATCACTGCATTGGAGGCGACTGCCTCTGGCATGGATGGGAAAGCATAGAATCTAGCCGGTGCACCACCTGGCTGACCTCCACCTCTAGGGCGACACCTACCCACCTGCCCTCTGCCTCTAGTCGGGTGGGCGGGCGGTGTGGTAGTTGGTGAGGTAATCATGGGCTGATGGTCCTGCTGCACGACCTTGCCCCGAAGTATAAAACAAAACCTCTTCACGTGGCCAAACTCCCCGCACTCAATACAACCCCTCGGAGCAGTGGACTGCTGACCTGAAGTCTGATTTTGATTGTTTGAATACCCACTAGAGGAACCCTGAATAGCTGGCAGATGGTAAGTAGTCTCTCGAATAACACTGAAGTAGGGTCATGCTGGTGCACTTCGAGCAGGCGGTGGTGCTGAATGCATGGGCCTACTAGACTAGACCCTCATGAACTGACCTTTGGACCCAGCGTCACTAAACCTACCAAGCTACCGGGGCCGCTTATCCCTCGGCGTAAACTCTCTACTACGATGGCGGGTGTGCTCGATCCTCCGAGCTATATCCACAACCTGATGAAAGAGAGTCCCCATCTCTGTCTCACGGGCCATAGAAACCTGGATCTCAAGGTGTAGATCGGTAATGAACCTTTGTACCCTCTCCAAAAGTGGTATGTACTTCTCCAAGAACAGATGCGTAAACTAATCCCAAGTAAAGAGAGGAGAACCTGCTGGCCTGCTAAGGAGGTAACCTTGTGGGGACTATATTAGCTGCATGGCAAGACAAGTGAGTGAATCTTTCCTCATAGTTAGCCACAGACATATGACCCTAACAGAGTTGGCTAAAATGACATCGAAGCTCCTCCCTCTCCGAAGGTTGTATGTACTTCTCCAAGAATAGATGCGTAAACTAATCCCAAGTAAAGGGAGGTGAACCTACTGGCCTGCTAAGGAGGTAATCTTGCCACCATTTGCGGGCCTTACCCTCAAGTTGAAATATGGTAAAGTCCACCTCGTTGGACTCTAATATCCCTATGTTACGTAGACCATCCTTGCACCGGCCAATGAAATCCTGGGGGTCTTTGACCGCTCACCCGCAAAGTTAAAGGGACGAAGACTAGTCCATCTGTCCAACATCTTCAGCTACTTAACAGTCGCAACTGGTACGGGCTCTGGCACAACCGCTGCAACTAGCTGGACCCCGTCCGCAGGTAGTGCACCTGAGGTCTGATAAACAGTAGCAGCGTGCCCTGGAGCATGAGCGGTACGGGCCTGTGCTCCTCCTCATGGCTGAGATATGGCTGGGTTCACTGGAAATAAACCAGCCTGCGTCATAGGTCCATAAATTGCAACATACGGCCCATGACCTCCTGAAATTCCAGTGCAGTCATGAAATCTTTGGGGGCTGGCTCAGCTGCATACACCTTATCCTGCTTTTTAATAATAGGATCCTCCACTTGATCCACTGGTGGTATAACGGGAGCAACTCTAGGACACCCTTGTCCTCTAACACAA
Organism: Nicotiana otophora; assembly: GCA_000715115.1. Classification (NCBI taxonomy): domain Eukaryota; kingdom Viridiplantae; phylum Streptophyta; class Magnoliopsida; order Solanales; family Solanaceae; genus Nicotiana; species Nicotiana otophora. The sequence goes on along the minus strand of AWOL01S0041377.1, from coordinate 91,603 downwards.
GCTGGAGCTCACCCCCAGCCTCTGCCTCGACCTCTAGCAACGTGGGGAGCAGTTCCTCTACCGCTCGGTATAGCTGCCGCACGCGTTTTCACCATCTGTGCGAGAACAATAGAAAGTTACGTAGCACAATATCAACTGCATAATAGGATATGAAAAGAGAGAAATTTCCTAACACCCTATAGCCTCTCGAAAAGAAGTACAGACTTCACCACACCAATCCGTAAGACTCTACAAGGCCTGGTCATGACTCGTGAGACCTATGTGAACCTAAAGCTCTGATACCAAACTGTCACGACCCAAAAGCTATAATACCAAACCTCCAATTTAATTATCCCTTTTAAAATTTTCAAAATAGAAGTTTCCTTTTTAAAATACCGAAATAAGTAAGCTCTCATGCAACCGTACATACTCCTTACTTAATAATATCAAGCGTGAGAAATACATAAACCATAGTGATAGTAATAATAAGTACAACACTACATAAGCGCTAGAAGCCCCCAAAATCCTGTGCCATAAGTGCATGAGCAATTTATAAAGTATAATAGACAGAAACAGGAAACAAGGTAGAGGGAGACTTCGGTGCAGTAGATCGAAGAAAGGAAAGCAGCTCACCACTAAGTCTCCATGGAAGTGCGGCTACGCGGCCATATGACCACTCGTAGTACTTGTCTTAGTACCTGCAAATTCAGTGCAGAAGTGTAGTGTGAGTACATAAAACAACGCATACCCAGTAAGTATCTAGTCTAACCTCGAAGAAGTAGTGACGAGTGGTCGACTTGACACTTACTAGTGGTCAAATAGTAATAGAAATACATAAAGTATACATGGAAGATGTACATTAAGTAGAAAGGAAACAGATAAAAACATTTATAGTAATTCCCAACATGAATCTATATCAAATCACTAAACATGTCATAACCGGCCTTGAAGGCACTAACTCAACAGATACCAAACCAAATCTAGTCTCGAGTATTAAGGACGAATCTGTCGAGGTGAATGGCCCGATCTCATAGGAATAGTGATACTCAGTATTGCCGAGACAAATGGCCCGATCCCATAAGAATAGTGTTACAGTACTGCCGAGGCAAACGATCCGATCCCATAAGAGTAATTTAAAATAGTTCCAAGGCGAACAACCTGATCCTATAAGAGTAGAGAAATTTACCTAGATCATGGAAGTACATGCTAGTCGAGAAGACACGGATCCATAGTTCATCACACATTTCCCAATTTTTTCCAAAGTAAGAGGCTAAATCAGTATCTTTATTCTAACCCTTAATATGAGTCAAAATCAAGGAAATCAATACACATGATAAATATAAATAGCACAACTAAGGCATGATCTAAATCTAAGTCTACCCGAACATAATATGAATAAAGCTACGTACGGACTCTTGTCACCGCGTGCATACGTAGCTCCCCCCAACAAGTAGCACACAACAAGTAATACACTTAAGGAGATAAATTCCCTCTTACAAGGTTAGGCAAGAGACTTACCTTGCTTCCAAGTCCACTATCCGGCTCTTTTAACCTCACTAGAACTCCTCAAACAAAGTCGATCAATCCGATGCTAATCAAAAGTCATATAAACTAATCAATATGTGCTCAAAAATTCACAATTTAACTACTAGAGTAATTACCCAACCCGATTTGGCAGGTTACTAAAATTCACCCCCGAGCCCATGTACCCAAATTTCAGAAATATTTGTAACTATATGTTACCCATAACCTCAAGAATACAAATATATAATTTCTACTCAATTTCATAATCATTTTCGTGGTCTAATCCAATTTTTATAAAACCCAGTTTTTAAAACAAATACTAAAATTCCTATAATTTCCATGTTAAAATCTACCCATAATCCATGTATTAAACTCACATTGTGTAGAATACACTTACCTTAAGATGCTAGGTGAAAATCCCTCTCTAAAACACTACTCATGCCTGCCTTCTTTGCGATCGTGAATAAGCCCTCGCGACCGCGAAGGCAAAACTACCCAAGCCCTTGAAAACCTTCTACGCGATCGTGAGAAGAGCCACTCAAATGAGAAGCACAGACCGAAATCCCAGAGCATCATGTTCGCGAGCTCCTTTTTGCTAATCCAAAGAACGAAACTCCCCTGCCAATTCTTTCATCGCGAACACGAGGTATTCTCCGCGTCGCAAAGAAGGAAACTAGAACAGTTGATGGCAGAAATTTTAACTTAACTCAGGTGGTCCGAAAGTCACCCGAGCCACCCGGGACCACGTCCAACCGCACCAAAAAGTCCATAAACATAATACGGACCTGCCCGAACCCTCGGAATATGTAAAACAATATCGAAACTAAGAATCGCACCCCAAAACCAAATTGATCAACTTATGAACTTCAAACTTCTTCAACTAGCTTGGAATGCGTCAAATCATACTTAGACAACTCATAATGACGCCAATTTTTGCGTACAAGTCCCCATACGGACCTATTCCCATACTCGAAATCCCAAACGGACCTCGATTACACCAAAGTCTACTTCAAGCCCAATTTAAAGAACTTGAAAACTTTCGATGTGCCAACTTTCAACATTAAGTGCCAAAATGCTCCTGGATCATCTGAAACTAGATCTGAAGACACTCCCAATTCCAAAATCATCATACGAACCTCCCGTTCCGAGGTCGTTTACTCGAAATGTTGACTCAAGTCAAACTTGGCCATCTTATGCCACTATTAAGGAATTATGTGTTCCGATTTCAACCCAAACTCTTCCGAACCCGAAACAACTATCCCCGCAAGTCATAAAATAGTAAAATTACATATATGAAGTCTTAATTAGGGGAACGAGGATCTAAAAAGCAAAATGACCGGTCAGGTCATTACAACAATGGACCTACTGAGCAATAAATCTATATAGACAGTCCACATTTCCTTCCTTCCCTTGGAAAATATTTAGATTTCGTTCTTGCTACATATGATACACACTGCAAGCTAGGAGCACCATTCTACAAATCTCCCATTTAGTAATCCTTCCCCTATTATTTGCACTTGGCCAATTCAGCTCCTGACTCCAGCCTAGTGGTGCTCTTTTAATTCTTTTCCATTTAAGCGTCCTTTCTCATATCTCGACAGAGTAGTGACACTTGAAAAAAGGCGGTCCATAGTCCTAGTGTCATGACCCAAAATCCCAACAGCGGGTCTATGAAGGCGCCTAAAGTTTACTTGCTAGGCAAGAAAACATTAGCTATACATTATTCAATTTAACAATCTTCAAAGCAATTAAATAAGAAATAAAGACTGTAGAACTTCAAAATAGATATTATAAATCTCAATACGCAGCCTAGTCAACTCCCAGAATCATGCGCCACGAGTACATGAGCTAGTAAAACAAAATACTATAGTCAAGGTCTGAAATAAAAGTATAACTGTCTGAATAAAATAACAATGCAAGAAATAAGAAGGGGGCTTCAGAATCTGTGAACGTTGTGCTATACCTCAAGTCTCTGTGATAAGAAAGTCCGAGCGAGCCTCCACTAACTGTTGTTGGGACCAACACTAGAATCTGCACAAGAAGTGTAGAAGTGTAGAATGAGTACAACCGACCCTATGTAATCCGTAAGTGCCGAGCCTAGCCTCGACGAAGTAGTGACAAGTCTACAACAAGGCACTCACTATAAACATGTATGTGTATAAATGAAATAACAATAAAATGGAGAAAGCAAGTATAACATAAAACTGGGATATGAAATACATAATGTAGGGCCCCAAAATAACATCAAAGCTCAACTTTCTCTATACAACACAGATACAGAACCAACAGTAATACCAATATCCATTGCGGCGTGCAACTCGATCCCACAGAATAATGCCAATATCCATTACGGCATGCAACACGATCTCACATAATATAAAATCAATATACAAACTAAAATCAACTACGACATACCTCAAAATAAAATACAATAAAAGAATTACATAATTAAAGACATAAAACGGATAAAAGTGGATATCTAACAACACAAAAAGTCATAAAGCAAGTAAGGACAGTCAATAAATAAAGACACGGATACATGGAAACAATTAGCAAATAAAGGCATATAACTAATAAAGGCATGAATTTAGCAAGTAGGGCAAGTAATAATTAAATAACAAATAATAAATGGGTTAAAGGAAGGCATGAAATAATTGAAGACAATAAATAAACATTCCAACCCGCATGCTAAATCAATGAGTACGTATATACACTCGTCACCTTGAATATACACCGTCTCACACATAAATCAAGTAGCAAATTGATGATAGGCTATAATTACGTATTTTAGTCGCTTATTGCACTCTAATTCACTACACTTTATATGTGTTTGAGCTTTAATTGGTAGTATTTTGCACTTATTTTGTGTTTTATGCCTTGTAGGAGTGATTCCGAGTTATGTAGATGTTGTGGAGCTAATCCGAGCTATTTGGACCTTTGAAGTCTTAGTAAAAGCCCAAAGGATAAAGTTGGGATCGTGTTCGGGGGTCGAGGACCAAGTCTGGACGTGAAAACGTAAGCAAAATCCGTACTCTGAGAATTTCCCACTGACGCAGCATGTGGGGCGGCACGTGGTGCGCCACGGCTACCCAAATTCTGTTGTCTGACAGATTTTGACTCTCTGGATGTCCTCACCAATGCCCCGCATGATGTGTCACCCCATGCGGCGCGCCTATGCAATATTTACAGAGTTATGTTACTATTTCAGATAGGAAAAGGTGATTTCATCTGGGCCCGACCCTACTTGGTATAAATACATGGAAAAATATTATTTTCTGGACTTTTGACACACTTTATACCTAAGGAAGCTACGGAGGAGTTAGAGGAGCAAAAGCACAAGGATTTCATCATTCCTTCCTCACTCAAGACCCGAGTTTGAATTGAATTTATGTTTTCCTATGCTTTAATTTTATTTGTGATGAATTGCTCCATATCTATGGAGTAGTTCTCTTTAGGGTTTGATGGATTTGGTGTATTGATTATTGTTTGTGGATTATAACTCTAGTTTTATGTATTGAAGAATTTTTGCATCTATATTCACTTGTTCATGTAATCGAGAGAGGCATAACTTGTGATATCTTTACATTATATTGTTGGTTGAGTTCCTTAATTCTTCTTAGTAATTAAAAGAGGCTAGTTGAATCATTGATTAAACCTACTTAGGAGGATAATCGAGAGAGGTTCTCCTAAAGACCAATCCACTACGCATTCTTGCATATCTTCACGTGCTTAAATTGGTTCATCTTGTGAGGTGGAGACTTAATCGAGAGAGGAGTTTTTGCTGAACATGTGAACTAATAATTGAGTGAGTTCGAGACTCACTTAAACATTTAAAGTGAAATATCTAGAGTTAGATCCCAAACAATTATTTTGCACATATCCCATCAATACTCTATCTTCTACCATTGATAACCTTCTTTACGTATTCCTTGTTTCTATTGTCATTAGTCAATAGATTTAGACTCTTAGTTAATGTTAGTTAGAAATCATATAAATCTCAATTGTTGATCATCTTGGATAGCAACCAAGCTAGAAATTACGAGAATACTGTTTAAATCCAATCCCTATGGATACAATATTATACTATACTATATTTGATTAGCGAGCAGAATTTAAGTGTGTGTTTTGCGCTCGTCAAATTTTGGCACCGTTTCCGGGGATTGGTAATCAATTGTGTTTGAAATAGTTTGTAGTGCTAATTCAGGAATTTTATTTTTATTTTATTTTATTTTTCTCTTTTTATGTTTGGTGCTCATTGACTGTGCACAGGCTACAAGTTTAGATTAGTGCATGACTCGTGCTTCTATGAAAGAAGTGCTACCACACGAGCCAGAGATAGAAAAACAACTGCGACAGCTGAGGAAAGAAAGAAATCTCATCGAGAAATTAGAAACGGTTGGTCAATCATCAACCAAAGAAACTATAGATGGAAACGGTAATGATAATGTAGATTTGGCTGCGAGGGAGGCAGCGCAACAATGAGAAAAAGCTGCACGGGATGCTGAGGAAGTAGGTATTAGAGATGCACAGATTATCTATGAAGAAGAGAGAGGTCGGAAAATTGCTCAAAATCAACCCTTGGCTGCAGACCGGTTCAGAAATATAGCTCCCATGCCTGGGCGACCACTGGAAAATTACTCTAGATCGGTCTACAACCAAGGATTATCAAGTGTTAGACCACCTCCAATTGCAGCTAACAATTTCGAGTTGAAGCAAGGGTTGCTTCAAAACCTTCGAAATTGTTGTGTCTTCAGAGAGAAGATAAACAAAGATCCAAATACACATATGATGGGCTTCAAGGAGATTATGAACACCTTTCAATACAATGGTGTGTCACAAGATACAGCATACTAAGGGCATTCCCCTTCACACTTAAAGATGATGCAAAGCAGTGGCTTTGAAGCTTGCCCACAGGATCAATTAGAACATGGGAGGAGATGACCAAAATATTCCTTGATAAATATTTCTCCTCAGCCAAGATGGGCAAGTTTAGAAGAGAAATCCATAACTTCTGCTAGAAAGAGACTGGAACTGTTTTTGAAGCATGGGAGAGGTTTAAGGAGATTGTTAGAAAGTGTCAACAAAGCAGAATTGAACTCTGGATGCAACTCCAGGACTTTTGGGATGGATTAACTGTCATGCCCTAACGTCCTGGAGTTGCATC
>AWOL01S0041377.1:62692-83607 GCA_000715115.1 Nicotiana otophora | reverse complement strand
ATGCCGTCTACCCAACTCACCCATGAATAAAGAGAAGAATACATTTCATTAATTAGACAGTAAGAGGTCGTGTATAACACCAGTTCATTTCCATAAGTTATATCATTAACAAGTCTCCAAAATAGAACATTAGACAATCATAGTTAAAGTGGAACCAGATGATATTACAACACTTTTTTAGTTCAACCTTTCCAAAACAACATATAACCTACACTATGTCTACGGAGCCTCTAACAGAAACAAAAGAGTTCTAAGACAGTGCCGGCAACAAGGCCCCCAGCTATACCTCAAAATGCTATGTACAACGAACAAGAGATATGGGACCCCGAAATGAAGTGGGGCTCACCAAGTCAGCTGAGGAGAGGGTGTATTGCTGTCACTGATCAACACCACCTGCTATGGAACCACCCACACACATTAAGGATGTAGCGCCCCTGGCAAAAGAGACGTTAGTGCATATGAAATAGTACTAGTATGTAAAACTAAACACCCTCTCATTTGAACGAATAACAGTAAAAAGAGAAGGAAGCATGAAATTATTAAGAGATTCAACATCATCAAGGTGTCAAGTTAGGGAAAAAGTAAATTTCAAATAAGTTCTAATCTTTTTATGTTGGGAGATCTTTAGTACCGATACACAACCATATTTTTGGCATGGAGTCCGATCTCAGTCCGATCGGCTAAGCCGTCTCACCCCGAGACATCCACTCACAATACCACCATATGCACATGGCGTCCGGTCTCAGACCGACCGGCTAAGCCGTCTCACCACAATGCCTTGTGGGTTGACATCACATCACATCTCGCTAGCAATAATCTCATCCAATTCAAGGGTAAACATCTCAACACATCATTCTCATCCCATATAAGGGGAAACAACCTCATCACATTAACACGACGATTTACCCCTCAATCGCTCCTACACCGGCACATGTTTTTTCCCGGTTAGGTTATTTTGACCTACCCTTCCTCGGTGACTAAACGATACTCCAAAAGCATTTATTATTAAAAGGATTCACAACTCATTTCAACATCTTGTTCTCGCCTCTTTGTTTCATTGGCACTAATGGCCCCAGATCTAATATCATTGTTGGCATGTTGGCCATATTTTATATTCTATACTTACTGTTTCATTTTCAAACATCATCACGGATCGTCAACAACAAACATTTCTATTCAAGACTTTAAGTACACATTTGAGTAATTAAGGGTTTTAGGCACATGTTATTTCTTACATAATCGACATGATATCTTTCATTAGAATCACATTTTCAAGTCATAACATATTAACACACAACCCATGCTTAAATCACCTTCTCAAATAGTAACTCAACAGAACAAGAACATTTGGAATACATATTGAATGCATAGATCTTTTGACACAAGCTTATTCAGAATAATCAATTTATATCGAGCAACAAGGGACTTACAAGGCCATTATGTGGTTCAATTCACAAAGAGGAGTTTAGCCAACATACATCGCTTTGATCTTTCCTTAATTCACTACGCAGTTCTGAAAGTCCTAGAAACTTTGATCTATTTAGAAATATAGCAAGATTGAACATAAATTAGGAAGGACTTCATGTTTCCAGCTCATTTGAGCATTTTATCAAATACTAGGTGGGCATTATGATTTCTAGCTTCTCCTATGGTGGATTTCCTTCACCCCACAACCCAGCGTCTACCCATTTGAGCTCAACTACCTTCCCACAACTCATGAATGTACATGCATGCATAGATTCACTCTCACACTCAAGAATCACACCCCTTATTAACCATCTTCTACCAAGTTCGAAATTGAGGCTAGGACATGGAACCTTACCTCTTGGATGAAGAACTTGTGAGTTTCTCCTTGTAAATTCTCCAAATTTGAGAAATAATTGATGGACAATAATCTTTGGAACTTTCCCTCTCACTCTATGGCACTTCTTTTCTCTAAAAAATATCATGTTTTTACCTTTTACATGGTCTTCAATGACTATATATAGAAATAGGGTCTGGTTAAAATAACTAATAAAATGAAGCCCCGATGCATATCTACAGTCGCATATGCCACCGCATAACGCTTCTACGTCCCACACAATGGACAACATAATGGCCCTCCGGAACTGGGCATTTCGGCTTCACTCTGTGACAGGTCTGCGGTCGCATAATGCGCTGCAGAACTTTCCTCCAAAAATCTTTATTTTGGATTAGTGATGCTTTGTGCGGCCCGCGAAATGATTATGCGGCCGCATAATAAACCGCATAATGGTCCTAAAATTAGATCAAGTTTCTGCTTCATTCTGCGGCAGATTTGCGATCCGCATATCAGTTCTGCGATCGCAGAATAGATCGTAGAAAATCCCCTGCACTGCCAAAAATTTTCTTCAACTCCCCAATGCAATGTTCAACCCAAAATGTCTGTATCACGACTCGCAAGCTCGCCAATCATGAATGCATAAGTCTACCTCAGCACCACAAAACCCCGGGTTTTAGGTACAATTTTACGGGGCCTTACATCCTCCCCCGCTTAGGATCATTCGTCCTCGAATGAGGGTACAAATCCGCTATTAGCATCCACTATGATTCAACTATCACTTCACACACTAAGAGTCCCCAAATTTTGTCTAACTCCCTAAATTTCAAAAGATTTCGGCAGAGTTTCCCTTGTAACTGGGCCTATCCACCTATCAGAGAATCTCAGAAACCAATCCTAACAACATAACCACAACACAACGATGAACAACAATATGGAAACAACACTGGCAACAATGCCATAAACATTGCATTACCAAGAAGGGGTATCCTTAACATATGTTGTACATGGGGGAACATAATTTGTAGAAAGCTAGCTCTTGACATCATGAATACAATTACATAACTATTCAAATAAATTAGGGTACTTCTTCTTCATCTCTTCCTCGGCTTCCCAGGTGGCCTCTTCAACCTGTTGGTTTCGCCATAGCACTTTCACGGAGGCAATCTCTTTATTTTTCAACTTCCGTAGGATCCCCAGTTGCCCTGGCTAGGCCTAAAACAACTCCACTACTGCTGACTAGGCCCCGATGCGCACTGACTGAAGAATGAACAAAAGACTGGGATGGCCCTAATGACCCTCCCCTGAATGTTGACCTACAACCACTACTAGAAAAAGAACCACCAAAATTGCCGGCGGACCGGGCCTTGCTGCTTCATTCACGCTCCATTCTATTCTTTAATTTGCGGGTCTCTATGGCTTGAGAAAATGCCACCATCTTACCATAGTTCATATCCGAATTCAAGGCAGCTGTAGCGGCCTCATTACTAACCAAGAGGCTAAGGCCCTGCACAAACCGGTGCTCTCTAGCCTCCATAGTAGGCAACATGTAGTAGGCATATTTGGAAAGGCATGCGAATCTCATATGATACTCGCACACACTCATATTACCTTTTTTCAGGCTCTCGAACTCGGCGGCACGGGCTGCCTTTGTCTCGGCAGGCAAGAAATGATCGATGAAAATATCGGCAAACTTACTCCACCTCACCGGAGGGCTCCCTTCCTCACGGGCATCCTCCCACATCTCAAACCAAGAATAGGCCACCCCTTTCAGGTGGTAGGAGGCGAATTCCACTCCCTCCGTCTCAGTAGCATGCATAACTCGAAGGTCTTGTGCATCTCGTCAATAAAATCCTAGGGGTCCTCCTTAGGATCGGTACTTGTGAACACTGGAGGATCCAACTGAAGAAACCTATTCACCCTGGAACTAGCCGAATCCCCAGACTGACTAGAAGAAGTGGGTGTAATATTTGATCTCTGGGCCTAGGAAGCCACTATCTGAGCCAGCATCTGCATGGCTCCCTAAAGGGACATCAGATACACCGGGACCGGAAGCTGGGGCTGGAGGAATCCTTTGACCCTCAATAGGTGTAGGGACAGGTGCAGTCTGATTAGGAGTAGTAGAAGCAGGCAGTGTAGTAGTCGGGGGAATATTCTCACCCCTCGAGCGCTCGCCCGCATTATCAAGTAAAGAATCCACTGCCACTCCTTGGGTGGCATTGGCTCCTTGGCCAGTTTTTTGCTTTCTTCCTAGGCGCCATGTACTAAACATTAGAGCAATGCACGAGTTAGAGGAGGAACAAACTTACAATCAGCTCGACTGCACGATCTAGAACATCAAAGAAGGGTGTTATTCCTAAATGCCCAAGTAGCCTCCTACTTATAGATGTGGTCGACAACACACCGATAAGAAGGACTCTACTAGGCACAGCTACGAGACATCCTAGGACACGTTAAAACCTTAGGCTCCGATACCAAGCTTGTCATGCCCCGACCTCGGGGGGAGGGGGGGACCGGCGCTCAACAGAGTTACCTCAGTCGAGCAAACCTACACAATGCCGTCTACCTAACTCACCCATGAATAAAGAGAAGAATACATTTCATTAATTAGACAGTAAGAGGTCATGTGTACAACACCGGTTCATTTCCATAAGTTACATCATTAATAAGTCTCCAAAATAGAATACTATACAATCATAGTTAAAGTGGAACAGATGATACGATTACAATATTTTTTTAGTTCAACCTTACCAAAACAAGATACAACCCACACTATGTCTACGGCGCCTCTAACTAAAACAAAAGAGTGCTAAGACAGTGCTGGCAACAAGTCCCCCGGCTATACCTCAAAATGCTATGTACAATGGACAAGAGATACGGGACCCCAAAATGAAATAGGGCTCACCAAGTCAGCTGAGGAACGGTTGTGCTGCTGTCACTGATCAACATCACCTGCTGTGAAACTACCTGCACCCATTAAAGATGCAGCGTCCCCGTCAATAAGGACGTTAGTATGTATGAAATAATACTAAAATGTAAAACTAAACACCCTATCATTAGAACGAATAACAGTACACAGATAAGGAAACATGAAATCATTACGAGATTTAACAGCATCAAGGTATGAAGTTAGGGGAAAGGTAAATTTCAAGTAAGTTATAATCCTTTTATTTTGGGAGATCTTTAGTATCAATACATCACCGTGTTTTGGCACGGAGTCCAATCTCAGCCTGATCGGCTATGCCATTTCACCCCGAGACATCAACTCACAATACCAACCTGTGCGCAGCATGGCATCCGATCTCTGCCCGATCGGCTAAGCCGTCTCAACACAATGCCATGTGGGTCGATATCAAATCGCATCTCGTTGGCATTAATCTTATCCCATTCAAGGCGAAACATCTTAACACATCATTTTCATCCCATATAAGGGGAAGCAACCTCATCACATTAACACGGGGATTTACCCCTCAATCACTTATACACCGGCACATGTAGTTTCGAGGTTAGGTTATTTTGACCTACCCTTCCTCGGTGACTATACGATACTCCCAAAGCATTTATTATTAAAATGATTCACAACTCATTTCAACATCTTTTTCTCGCCTCTTCATTTCATTAGAATTTATGGCCCCAAATGTAATATCATTGTTGGCATGTTGGTCCTATTTCATATTCTATACTTACTGTTTCACTTTCAAACATCATCACGGATCGTCAACAACAAACATTTCTATTCAAGACTTTAAGTACACATTTGAGTAATTAAGGGTCTTAGGCACACGTGATTTCTTACACAATCGACATGATAGCTTTCATTAGAATCACGTTTACAAGTCATAACATATTAACACCCAACCCATGCCTAATCAACTTGTAAAATAGTAACTTAACAAAACAAGAACATTTGGAATACATATTAAATTCATAGATCTTTTGACACAAGGCTTATTCAGAATAATCAATTTATAATGAGCAGCACGAGACTTACAAGGCCAGTTTGGGGTTCAATTCTAAAAGAGGATTTTAGCCAACATACCTCACTTTTAGCTTTCCTTAATTCACTACACACTTCTAGAAGTCCTAGAAACTTTGATCTATTTAGATATATAGCAAGATTGAACACAAATTAGGAAGGAGTTCATGTTTCCAGCTCTTTTGAGCATTTTGTTAAACACTAGGTGGGCATTATGATTTCTAGCTTCTCCTATGGTGGATTTCCTTCACCCCACAACCCAACGTCTACATCTGAGCTTAAATAGCTTCGCATAACTCATGATTGTACATGCATGCATATATACACTCTCACACCCAAGAATCACACCCTTATTAACCATCTTCTACCCCAAATTCGAAATTGAGACTAGGACATGGAACCTTACCTCTTGGATGAAGAACTTGTGAGTTTCTCCTTGTGAATTCTCTAACTTTGAGCAAGAATTGATCGACAATAATTTTAGGAACTTTCCCTCTCACTCTATGGCACTTCGTCTCTCTAAACATATCAGGTTTTTACCTTACAAATGGTCTTCAAGGACTATATATCGAAATAGGGTCGGGTTAAAAAATTAGAAAAATGAAGCCCCGATGCATATCTGCGGTCGTACATACGACCTTATAATGCTTCTGCGGCTGCATAATAGACCGCATAATGGCTCTCCAGAACTGGGCATTTCGGCTCCACTCTGTGATAGCTCTGCGATCCGCAGACTAATTCTGCGGTCGCATAATGCGTCGCAGAACTTCCCTCCTAAATTTTTATGTTGGATCTGTGATGAGCTGTGCGGCCTACGAAATGATTATGCGGCCGCATAATGGTCCTAAAATTAGCTCAAGTTTTGCTTCATTCCACGGCAGATCTGCGGTCCGCAGATGAGTTCTGCGATCGCAGAAAACACCCTGCACTGCCAAAAATTTTCTTCAACTCCCCAATGCGCTGTTCAACCCAAAAAGTCCATACCACGACTCGCAAGCTTGCTAATCATCAACGCATAAGTCTACCTCGGCACCATGAAACCCCAGGTTTTAGGTAAAAGTTTATGGGGCCTTACATTGTCATCGGCCTCGCGTAGAATATTGAGCAATGCAGCTGGAGGCCCCTTGATGAAGAACACTCCAGAGGAGATAGTTACAATTCTTGATGAGTTATCTTAAGATGCTAAGCAGTAGCCCTATGAGAGTGCTGAAAGAAGAAGATCAACCGGTGTTCACCAAGTTGATGCTATGGCTAAAGAAATAAGAAAGCTGACCTTAGCCTCGATACAAAATGAGCCTCATGCAACTTGTGATATATGTGGAAAAGGACACCCTACTCATGTGTGTCAAGTTGAGAGGAAGTGAATGTTATGGGAAACTACAATTTTAATGTAATATGTCAGAGTCACCCTGGTTTTTTCTTGGAGTTCACCTGGGGGTGCCGCGAATGCATGACAACAAAATAACTTTAGACCCCAGGGACAAGGAGCTCCTGTATACCAAAATCACCATAGGCAGCAATTTCAGCCTCAACAGCCCATGCATTCTGGCATAGAAGATCTCATGAAGGCCTTTATTCAGAAAACTGGTGAGAGGCTTGAAACTCATAGCACAACTATACGGGAACGTGGAGCAGCTATCAATGAACTGGGCACTGGTTTTCAAAACGTGGAAAGACAGGTTGGGTAGCTAGCCACTCTATTGTGTGAGAGGATTCCAAGAACTCTCCCTACTGATACTGAGATAAATCCCAAAGAAACAATGAATGTTGTAACTCTAAGAAGTGGGCAAGTGCTGAAAGACCCCACCCCGATCCAAAAAGATGTGATACTTGAAAAAGAAAGTGGGGAGCAGTTAAAAAATGATGAGGACAAGAAGAAGAAAGGCCTAATGAAAGCTGAGAAAAAGAATAAGGGAGAAATTTCGAGGAGGGAGGAACATGATGAGAGCGAGTATATGCCTGCTTTACCTTTCCCCCGAAAGAAAAGCTGGACAAGTAGTTTGAGAGATTTTTGGATGCGCTGAAACAGGTTCATGTAAACTTACCATTCACAGAAGTGCTCTCACAAATGCTTGCTTATGCCAAATTCTTGAAGAAAATCCTGACAAATAAGAGGAAGATAGAAGAGACTGCAGCGCGATATTGCAAAACAAACTCCCACAAAAGTGTGGAGATCCAGGGAGTTTTACTATACCTTACTCTGTAGGAAATATTCATTTTGATAAACCATTATGTGATTCTGGTGCTTCAATTAATTTAATACCTCTATCTATTTACAGAAAACTGGAGAAGGAGATCGGAAAGATAAGATCTGCACCAATATCGTTGCAGTTGGCAGACCAAATGATTTTAATACTAGAGGAGATAGTGGAAGATGTGTTAGCTCGGGTGGATATGTTCGTATTTCCTGTGGATTTTATAATGGTAAATATGGAGGAAAACAAGGAATTCCCCCTCATCCTAGGAAGACCATTCTTACAGAAGGGGAGAGTTATATTAGATATACACGAAAGAAAACTCATGCTTAGAGTGGGTGAGGAGACTATAACTGTTGAGATGAATGTAGCAAAGGGGATGCAAAAAGACAAACCAGCTGCAACTGTTGAGTGGAAAGTGAAGGGCTAGAAAGAGAAGGCTGCAGTGAGCAAGAAAGATACGTGTGGGGTGTACCCCAAAAAGACTAAGAAGAAGTTGTCTGCATGCATGTGTGCATTAGTTCGGGCGCGGGGAATGGAGCCCAACTTCGACTCAGACCCCGACTAGATGTTCAGGGAAGTTTCTTTTACCTTATGCTTTTTAATTATATGTCATGGGGACATGCCACAACTTAAAGTGTGGGGTGGGGGATATGTTTTATGCATGTATGTATGTATATTAGTTTTCTTTTTGTGAGTTGTAGAAATTGAAAAATAATTTGAAAAGAAACATAATTATTTTTTTGTTATTTCAATTTTTCTCAACGATGGATATCATCGACAGGTTTCTTGAGGGATTAAAGTCAAAAGAAAAAGACAAAAATATTTTCTTTTGTTAGGTAGAGTAACAAGTCCCCTTGGTTATTTTTGTGCCGTGGTTCTTTTCCAAGGGTTTTGTTTGAACAGGGTATAGTTAGTTATTATTATTTTTAGGATTAGGAAACCTTGTGTTGTTATTTGAAATGAAAGCAATATCTCTTGACTTTATCATACCTTGAGAACAGTCAGTGCTTTAGTTGTGAGGCTTAGGCTCAATTTTTGACTCTTGTATAAGTACCTTAAAGTGTACGATCTTAACTTTTCTTAACTGTTTTGACTAGAGTGTCTTGATAGTCCAATCCTGAGTAAGTTATATGCCATGTGTGTGTGAGGTTTTGTGGTATTCTGTGCATTTCATTTTATGTCTAGAACTTGCCACGTGAGTGTGCAAAGCGAAATAGTAATTTCATTCAGTCTTGGAAGTGATATAGGCATTTCTTTATTGATCCAGTTATATGCTTTTGCCCACCTAATTGTTATATATCCTATTTAACCCCGTTGAGCCTGTAATCCTGTTTATTTGGAAACCACATTACAAGCCTTACCCATTTGTTTGAATTGACAATCTATTTGAACCTTATACCTCTCGTGAATACTTGAATTTGTTATGAACTTTGTATAAGTTGAAGTGTGAGGTGGTTGGTTTGGCTTTTGAGTGGAACTATTGAAATAAGGAGAATGGTGCATTGTTTAGAAAAAGTAAGAGCCACTTGAATTAAAAGAAAGGAAAAAATAAGTGTATGATTGTGGAAAATATACCTTGATAGTGGTGACTTGATGTAATTGTTATTAAAGATGTAGGGAGTGAATGTATATTGATGTGAAGGAGGAGTTATCGCTTGACCTAAGTGTGGGGTTTTGAATGATTAATTATATGTATTAAAGTGCTTAGGGAGGTGTAGTCACTGTTATATCCAAATGAATCCTACCCATCCTGTAGCCTACATTACAACCAATTAAAGTCCTACTTGATCCTTGACTGAATGAGCACAATTAGTAG
Source organism: Nicotiana otophora (assembly GCA_000715115.1). Taxonomy (NCBI): domain Eukaryota; kingdom Viridiplantae; phylum Streptophyta; class Magnoliopsida; order Solanales; family Solanaceae; genus Nicotiana; species Nicotiana otophora. The sequence goes on along the minus strand of AWOL01S0041377.1, from coordinate 73,819 downwards.
AGTAGTACACTATGGGCAAGCATATGGTGCGTCGTTTATGGCATATGAATGTTGTTTCTGAGAGTGAATGAATTCTTTCTATCTTGAATTCCCGATTGTTTTTAAATTTTATTGTGTGTGGAACTACTCTGTATTATTGTGTGAGGGCAATTGATTCATAAAGGAAAGGTAATGTCGTTGACCTCTCTGTTAGAGTAAGTGAGCAGGTTATAAAAATGCATGGTTCTTTTGAGTCAAATCTTGAGGCGAGGATGCTACAGTATTGTACTTAATTTGTTTTAAATATTCTTGGTGTGATCAATTATTAAAGTTGTTGAAAAAGTTCGTGTCTATATGAAGTGTAGTTTGATTGCTCGAGGACGAGTAATGGTTTAAGTGTGGGGTGTTGATGGTAGGCTATAATTATGTATTTTAGTCGCTTATTGCACTCTAATTCATTTCACTTTATTTATGTTTGAGTTTTAATTGCTAGTGTTTTGCACTTATTGTGTGTTTTACGCCTTGTAGGAGTGATTCCGAGGTATGTAGATGTTGTGGAGCTAATCCGAGCTATATGGAGCTTTGAAGTTTGAGTAAAAGCCCAAAGTATCAAGCCGGGATCGTGTTCGGGGGTCGAGGACCAAGTATGGACGTCAAAACGCAAGCAAAATTTGTACTCTAAGAATTTCCCACTAGCGCGGCATGTGGCACGTCGCGGCTGCCCAACTTCTGCTGTCTGATAAATTTTGACTCTCTAGATTTCCCCACTAATGCCCCGCATGGCGCGTTGCCCCATGCAGCGCGTCTGCGTAATTTTTACAGAGTTATTTTTTTATTTCGGCTAGAAAAAGGTGATTTCATCTCGGCCCGACCCTACTTGGTATAAATACATGTAAAAACGTTAGTTTCTTGACTTTTGACATACTGTAGACCTAAGGAAGCTAAGGAGGAGTTGGAGGAGCAAAATCACAAGGATTTCATTTCCTTCCTCACTCAAGACCCGAGTTTGGATTGAATTTATGTTTTTCTATACATTAATTTTATTTGTGATGAATTTCTCTGTATCTAAGGAGTAGTTCTCTTTAGGGTTTGAGGATTTGGTATATTAATGATTATTTGTGGATTATAACTCTAGTTTTATGTAGTGAAGCATTTTTGGATGATTTAATTGTTGTATCTATATTCACTTGTTCATGTAATTGAGAGAGGCATAACTTATGATATCTTTGCATTATATTGTTGGTTAAGTTCATTAATTCTTCTTAGTGATCGAAAGAGGCTAGTTGAATCATTGATTAAACCTAGTTAGGAGGATAATCGAGACAGGTTCTCCTCCTAACCAATCCACTACGCACTCTTGCATATCTTCACGTGCTTAAATTTGTTCATCTCGCAAGGTGGAGACTTAATCGAGAAAGGAATTTTTGCTGAACGTGTGAACTAATAATTGAGTGCATTCGAGAGACTCACTTAAACATTAGAAGTGAATTATCTAGAGTTCGATCCCATACAAATATCTTGCACCTATCCTATCAAAACCCCATCTTCTCCCATTGATAACCTTCTTTGCTTATTCCTTGTTTCGATTTTCATTAGCCAATAGCTTTAGACTCTTAGTTAATTTTAGTTAGAAATCATATAAATCTCAATTGCTGATCATCTTGGATAGAAACTAAGCTAGAAACTACGAGATATTGTTTAAATCCAATCCCTGTGGATACGATATTATACTATACTATATTTGATTTGCGAGCAGAAATTAAGTGTGTGTTTTTCGCTCGTCACAAATAGACCAATCAAGTCTTAATTTCCATAAGTCAAGGCTAACCACAACACTTACCTCTTTCCGCAACCAAATCAATGATCAACCATGGTCTTTCCTTTATAACAAGCCTTCAAACCAATAAAATCTAGCCAAATATAGTTCAAACAATTAGAAATAAGCTTTAGAAACTACCCACAAGTGAAAAAGATTCAATCTTTAACCAAATTGAAAAAGTCAACAAAAGTCAACCCCAGGCCCACTTGGTCAAAATCCGAGATTCAGACCAAAAACCGTTCATCCATTTACCCCCAAGCCTGGTTATGTGATTTGTTTCGAAATTCGACCTCGGTTTGAGGTCTTGTGATGACCCGACTGGTCATTTTGTGTAATTGCGTCCTGTTTCTCCTTTTGATACATCACACATGTGTGTTTATGGTTTTTATGACTTACGGGGTTGATTAGATTCGTCCTGGGGAGATTTCTGGTTGATTTGGACCCTTTGATTCTTGACATAGAAGCTTAAGTTAGAAATATTGACCAAACATTGACTTTTGTGAAAACGACCTCGGAAGGGTGTTGTGATGGATTCGATAGCTGCATATCATGATTTTGGACTTGAGCGTATGACCAGAATCAAATTTGAAGGTCCGTAGGTTGACTTGTGTTGTTTCACCAAAATTTGGCAATTTAAAGTTGAAAAGTTTGACCGTAGGTTGACTTTATCTATCGAGTTCGGAATTTGATTTTGGGATTTGGAATAGGTTTGTTATGCTATTTAGAATTTGTCTGCAAAATTTAGTATCGTTTGGAGTTGATTTGATAGGATTCGGATGCCTAGTTGCAATTCTAGAAGTTCCTGAAATTTAATTTGAAATTCATGTGTTTTGGTGTCCTATTCGTAGTTGTAGATGTTATATTTGTGTTTTGATCACGTGAGCGAATTCGTATGATATTTTTAGAATTGTGTAGATATTTGATTTGGAGCCCCGAGGGCTCTGATGAGTTTCAGACATGTTACGGAATGCATTGAACTAAAAATAGAAAATTTGATGTCGCAATTGCGAGCACCAGCCTCGCATTTGCGAACATAGCAGGGAGGTCTCCGATGTCGCAATTGCGACACCTTGTTTGCATTTGCGAAGAGTAGGCCTGAACTGGGTAGTTGGCATTTGCGACTAAACTGTCGCATTTGCAAAGGGACGGGGTTCGCATTTGCGAGCACATTTGTCGCATTGCAAGTCCCTGTAGGCTGCGCAGTTGCCGCATTTGCGAGGAATGAACCCATATCACAATTGCATAATCTGAAGCTGATCAAAAGGCTTGGGAGGCAAGATTTTTCAACATATCCTCTCATTTTAGAATCCTAGACTCGGTAGGAGGCGATTTGGATAGGGGATTTTCATCTACAAACATTGGGTAAGTGATTCTAACTAATTTCCAACTATATTTCATCAATATATCTTAGATGTAACATTAAAATCATGTAGGTCACCTTACTTAAAATTGTTATCATATTTATCTTTTAACAAATTCTATATTTAATTAGTTAATTTAACTGATATTTTGATTTGATTAAATATGACATTTTACTCAATTTTATTGATTTCTAAATTAAACCCATATGATACTCTATTTTGTATAAATTTTATTTTATTTTACTTTAATTAATTTTTAAAATAAACTCACTATTTCATTTGACGCCTTACTTTATTCATGATTGTTATTATGCTTTATAGTATTTAAATATATATCTCGGACACTTTAATTGATATTTGTTACGGTTGCAATGTACATGGTACCACATGGGCCTTGCCATGTGAAGGTAATTGTTATTGTGGGCATGAGGTGCCATAGGTATAAGATTTGGAAATTGTGGTCGATGATTTGTGATTTACGAGGTGTGGTATCTCGAGGTAAGTCTTGTTTTAGGCCTATGCATTGGGAATGATTTGATTATTTGGTCTGTCATTGGTTCCTCCTTATTTGAGTTCACTCATATCTCATATGTGTTCTAATTATGTTGCTTCTCTATTACCCGTTTACTACTTGCTGCCATTTGCATTTCTATTATTTCGTTGTTGGCTGTAAATTAATAAATGTTTCGTCGTTAGCCTTACATAGATGTTCTTTTCATTGTTAGCTTCTTGCATATCTTGTACATGTTTCTATGTCTAGTAGGTATCTTGACCTGGCCTTGTCAGTACTCTACCCCGGTTAGGCTTGATACTTACTGGGTACCATTGTGGTGTTACTCATGCTACGCTTCTGCATTTGTTTGTGCAGATCTAAGTATTTCTGATCGTGATGTTTAGAGTTGCATCTGCGTGGCGGAGACTTCAAGGTATACCTGCTTGACGCTCGCAGGCCTCAGAGACACCCTCTTACTTCCTTATGCTACTGTTAAATTGTAAATTGAAACAGTATAGTATTTAGACATTCTAGTGCATTTCAGTAAAGCTTATGACTCCATACTATCGGTTTTCAAAAATGTATAACTATTGGCCATTGCAGTTATGTATATCATTTATTGGTATATGATTTAATGATTAAATAGTTCAATTATGTTATTAACCCAGTATGTATTAGGCTTACCTAGACTTAGAGACTAGGTGCCATCACGACATCCTAAGGTGGGAATTTGGGGTCGTGACAAGCATCAAGGGAGAAAAAGAAAGAAATGAACAATAAAGAGTGATGGCAAGTCTCTCTATACCCCAAGATAAAGAAATGCCTCTAAGGGTTTGGCAAATGTGAGCAAAGAAATGAAAAGTAGAGAGCTTAAGGAAAGATGTAACCATTATCCCATATGGTATCCTACCCCAATCCAAAAGCCTTCTTTACAACCCGGAAGAAGTCCTACTTGATTTTGAACCGATTAAGCTTACATTAGTGGAGATTTACATGAGGGGAAAGCATATGGTATTTGAAGCTCTAATTGTGACATTCCTTTGTGAGAGAAGAGTAAAGTCTTTATTACTCTCGAAATTGAGTGTTAAATCTTGAAGTGAGCATGGAAAATACAAGGTAGAGGAGGAAGAGTTTGGAGTCCGCCATGATTCACATGAAAGAATAAGAGTTATTGATGACTGAAGCCAATTCTTGAAGCTCAAATGTCACGCTAGAGTTACATGAAAGTCGCATATGTTTGAAAATTTTGACACCTTGTTGAGAATGCATGAGTATTGTGGGTAATCATTGGCTCTAACTCAGTATGAATGACATATAAGTGACTCTTTGAAATGAAATTTCACTTAGGGAAGGTGGGAACTATCTATTTGCTTAAGGACAAGCAAGGACTTAAGTTTGGGGGGGTTGATAAGTGTGGATTTTAACCACTTATTAGTACCTTCTTGCTTTAGTTTTTAGTCCGAAAGTAGTGATTTTTGTTTACAAACCTAATGAAAATGTGTGAATTGCAGGCATGACAGAGGGTGTGAGCGAAATCCAACTCAAAAAGGAGATGTCCCAACTCAAATAGCCAAAGAGGAGAAGTGCAAAGAATTGTGCGGTCCGCAGAACTTATTCGGCAGTCGCATATGCAGGTGCAGCGCGCAGAAAGAATAGTGCGGCCACAGACTAACCATTGAAGTATCTGAGACTCTTAGCAGCAGTACGGTCCGTACACCAAATTGTGCAGCAGCAGAAGCTGCTCGCACTGACAACTTTGAAAAGATCAGAGAAGATGCAAAAGACGAAGCCTGAAGCCTCCTTGAAGCGCGATCCTCAGCCAAATTGTGCGGCCGCAGAAGCCTAAGTGCACCGCAGACGTCAATGAGAGGCCTCAGAATCCCTCCTACTGCAAGAGCATCAGATGAAAGTGCAGACCGCCGCCAAATTATGCGGCCGCAGAACCTCCCAAAGGGCATTTTTGTCAGCAAATTTAAGAGCATTATAAATAGATGAGAAACAGTTTTTAGGGAAACTTTTGTACTGTAGCAACTGGTAGCGGTTAGACTTAGCTATTTTGGGAAATTTATGACTACAATTAGAGAAGACCCAATACTTTTACTCTTTAATTCTATCTTTATGTCTTCAATTACTTCTTCTCTTTCATTTTCCATGCCTAGGAGTATGAGTAGCTAGATTTTATCTAGAGTTGTGACTCAACCCTAGTGTGTAAAACTTTTGGGTATTTAATATTAATGGTTGTTATTGATTGGGTGTATGCTATTTAGCCTTGTTTATACTTTACATCTAGAACTAATAGTTGCAAATATTGATTCATGCCTATGTGACTTAGTTCTTACTTGAGAAAGAGGAACCTAGTGTAGGAAAACTTGGCTAATAAGAAATTGAACTAGTTGAAGTTTTGATTAGTTTGATCAAAGGATTTGAACTAAAGATAGGAATAATCCCACTTATTCATATCAATTGTTTAGATTGCTACCCATTTAGTTTTGAGAAAGCCAATTTGGGCATAATCATACTGTAACGACCCGACCGGTCGTTTTGAGCTCTAGTGTATCTCTCTGCGATTCGAGGCCTTGAGTAGCTTCACTTCATGTTTTATGATTTGTACGCGTAATCATAATCGAATTTCGGGAAGTTCAGAGTTGATTCGGATGAAAAATTATACTTTCGGAAGCTTTAAGTTGGGAGAATTGACTAAGGTTTAACTTTTGAGTAAATGAACTCAAAATCGGGATTTGAAGGTTCCAATAGGTTCGTATGATGATTTCGGACTTAGGTGTATATTCGGGTTGAGTATCGGGTCGCCCGGGAGCATTTCAGCGCTTATTGTGGAAAGTTGGCATTTTGAAGGTTTTAGAATATCCTAAGTTTGGTTTGAGGTGGACTTTGGTGTTATCGATGTACGTTTGGGGTTCTGAGCGTTGGAATAGGTTCGTATCATGATTTGTGACTTGTACGTAAAGTTTGGCGTCATTCCGGAATGTTTTGATATGAATCGGATGCGTTCGTCGAAGTTTGAATGTCTGAAAGTTTAAAGAAGGTTTCGATCGTTGATTCATGGTTTTGATGTTGTTTGGTATGATTTGAGGCCTTGAGTAGGTTAGTGTTATGTTTTGGGACTGGTTTGTGTGATTGTACGGGGTCCCGGGGGCCTCGAGTGTGTTTCAGATGAGTTTAGATTGTGTCGCGCTCTTATTTGATGTTTCGACGTTGTTTCTTTGGGAATAAAGGGCAGTATATTAAGAAAACGATCTTTGATTTGTGATTAGATTAAACCATTTGATCCGTATCGGAATTACAGAGCCATAGCAACAAAAACCGTCGAATTGCGATGTAGTATGAGAGAGTTATGCCCATTTCCGTGTCAGACAAAATTACTGGTTTCTGGTGCGAAGCTTTATTCTTCGCGAATGCGGGGGAGGTTATACGAACGTGAAGAAGGATTTATGGGTTGAACGGTCAATGCAAAAATTGCTAATCACGAACGCGAAGGTCTCCTTTGAAGGCGATGAAGAAAAATCATCCGGATAGTGTTTTAAATCGAGAATTCTAGTATTTTAGGCATATCTTGAGTTCTAGAGCTCCGTTTGAGGTGGTTTTTGCGGCGTTGTTCTCGTATCAACAAGGGGGTAAATATATGACATTTAATTTGATGTTTTGACATTATTATTTCCGTTGGTTATTATTTTTATCCGTGATTGGATTGTAGAAATTGGAATTTTGAGCCCTAAAGTTGAGAAATGGTAAATCCTTAATTTGAGGGTCGATTCATGGATGCAGTTGGATGATTTTATGGATATAGATCATATGAGTTATGGGTAATATTTATTTTTAATAATTTTTGGAATCCGGGCACGTGGGCCCGAGGGTTGACTTTATTGATTTTTCGAGCGGAGTTGGGAATTGTTATAAATCAATTATTTATGATGTTGGAGTATATTTTTATTGGTTTTTCATGACTTTTTGACTTGTTCGGATCGATGGGCATTTGGTTTGAGGTGTTAGACAGGCATTGGAGTTGGTTATGGAACTTCGGAGTAAGGTAAGTCTCCTACCCATAGGTGTTGTATTCTTATGTGCTACATGTTGTGGGAGCTACGCACGTATGAGGTGACGAGTGTCCATGTGTATGCTAGAATTCCTGATTATGTCCGGGTAGACTTAGGTTCACACCATGCTATAATTATACTATTTGAGTTATCTTTGCTCGTTTAAATTCCTTTATTTCGTGTTACGACTTGAGACTAGACTTGCATAGGGTGATAGACTTACTTTTGTAGAGATGTGACGACCTACTTGATAACCCATGGAAGAATTTGTGCTTCCCTCATGAATTACTCTTGTGTTGTGCGCTTTCATCGCAAAGCTTTATTTAAAGTTCATAACTCACACGCTTATTTGTGAGTGGGGTCCAGGACCCATTAAAACTTCTCATTCTAATGAGATCGGGCCATTCGCCTCGGCTGGATTTTGTATCACACTCTTATGGGAGCGGGTTGTTCTCCTTGGTAGTATATTAGATACATCTATTGTTCGTGTCGCTCGACCCTCGGCAGTGTACACGTTATGATGGTATCGGGCCGTTCACCTCGGCAGTATCATATTTCTTCTGGGATCGTGTTACACCCCATATTTTTGTACATAAAAGTACGTCGTAAGTCGGTTGATGTAAGCTCAGAAGGAATGAAATCCCTCTACAAGGATAAGGAAGATTTATTGAAATCTTAAGTAAGTTAATTTGAATGAGACTTAGAAAAAAACAAATGAGATAATGGATACATAAAATATGGCTGCTTGCTTACCGGGATACTTGTTTGAGCTACTTGCTTACCCGTCCTACTAGCTTGAGCTACTTAACACATTTTCTATTAAATGAGGGTAAGATATGTGTCTAAGTGAATAAGGGTAGCATGTGACACCTAATAATTAACCAAGCAAGTGACAAGTGGGCGTGTCACCTACTTGCTAAAAGGGAAGACCCAAATTAGTCCACCTAAATGGACATGTGTAGGTTAGCCAATAGGGACTTTTTAGAGGATGAATCAAGTCACATATCCTCATAATATCCAAGTAGTAGAAACATAAAGAGATCCACGAAATTCTCTCCCAAATTGACCTATTCCAAACTCTCAAGAAGTTGTTGATAATCTTCTTCGTCTTTGAATTCAAGTTAAAGGGTAATCTCCAATCTTGAAGGATCTGATGTGAAGCAAGTTAATGGCCATCAAGGGAAATATACTACCATTGTTTCATCCCTACAAGATCTGATATAGGTAAGAAAATCCTCCATCCTTCATATATTTGAGTTTATCTAAGTTCTAGCTAGGATGTTTGGTGAAGGACTTGTGAAGTAGGGGCTGGAAATTGAGTTGAAGTTGTTGTGGTGTTATGGACTGTTTGGAGTAGTTTCATATTATTATATGGCTGTCACATAAGAGTATTGTCTTGGATATGTTGTGTTTAATCTTATTGGTGCCTTAACTAAGTTGTCGGAGTAAGAATTGATGAAGTAATAATCTGAAAATTAATTTTCAGTTGTTGTAATTTGTGGACTATTAGGAGTTCATTTTTATGTGGTGTTGTGGCTTAAAAATAAGTATGTATGACCTGCGTATATTGTGGTTGTCATTATTGAAGTGTATTTAAGTTCTAGCTAAGTTATAGGGATGGAAAAGCACAAAGTAGCACTTGGTTGTTGTATGAGATTGTGTGGACTATTTTGGTGATGTATTGCGATGGATATAAGGTTGGATATTGATGTAATATGTTTGTTGATATTTTGGACATGTTGGTCTTGTTTGTTTATTTGAGAAAAGTGAAAAGAATAAGGGGAGGTACTGTCCAAAATTTCGCAGATGAGCTAGTCGCTCATTTGTGTTGAGTTCTAGCTTTTAAGATTAACAATGGCCCCTTATTGTTTGTTGTAGATTGAAGTATTAACGGACTGAACCGGCGTCGTGTGGTTAGGTAAACGACAAAGGTATGTTAAGGCTATCCCTTCTTTACTTTTGGCATGATCCATATGATATAAACGAAACGAGCAAATGCACAACTTTCATAAATAGATCTATTCATAGAAGTACTAGGAGTGCCTATGTTCTTGATTCCCCATATGTCCTATTATTATATCATCTGTTCACGAGTCTTAGAAAAATACATAAATTGATAAAGTTTATCCGAGAGATCTTATTGACTTACTTCATTATGCATTGCATTCATTTATACATGTCCATTGACCTATTACCAGATGGCATTATATACGCATATATTATATGTATATGGGATATGGAGAAAGGTTACGGTGTTATATACGCACCACCACTTGATCAGCGGGTATACATTGATGATTTCGCCTTTAGAGACCGAGATGATATGATGGGATGCCCTCAGAGGCTTTAAGATGTTATGTACTCATATACCTATGCATGGTATGACATTTACATGCATATGCATGACATTATAAATGTTTCACGATTCACAGAGATATTCAGACTTACATGTTGAGTTCTTTACACCATGTTTCTTTCATGCCTTACATACTCGGTACTTTATTTGTACCAACGTCTCTTTTGCCCGGGGATGTTGGGTTTCATGCCCGTAAGTCTCGATAGACAGGTTGGCAGTCCTCCTAGTAGGCTATCAGCTCACCGGAAGGTGTTTGTGCACACCACTTGCTCCAGAGTTGCCTATTTGGTCAGTATGATTTGGATATGTATTGATTGGTATGGCGGGGCCCTGTCCCGACCTTTATGATATTTACGTACTCTTAGAGGCTTGTAGACATATATCATGTATATGGATATATGTATGGCTTTATCGGCCTATGTTTTGAGTGTACAAATGATCATGTCGGCCTTATATGCTCGTACATCACGTGTATAAGTTTCTATATCATGTTGTGTCATCCTATATCTAGTATTTCCTTATATTTTATTCCAGTTATCTCATGATGGCCCTTCTGGCCCATTTACCTATGCTGGTGTACTAAGAAAGATATGTTACGTTGGTACTCGGTTGAGTAAGGTACCGGGTGCCGGCCACGGCCCTCCGATTTGGGTCATGACAGATCGGGCCATACGACCTAGGCATAATCGTGAATTATATCGCTAGCAGTCCGAATATTCACGAGATTTTTCCTTCAACAGATGCCTTGCATTTTATATGGTATTTCTTATTCATTTTATATTGGCACTTGATATTTTCCGAGCGGTTGAGATAGGATACAAAGTTGAGAAGTTATATCGTTAAAAGAAATTTTGAAAGATTATGTTGGTTACCGTTTCATCCTACTATTACTGTTGTGCTTCATATCTATTTAGGATTTAGTATACTGCTTTATTGGACCTCTAGTAAGTGTCGGCGTCAACCCCTCGTCACTACTTCTCCGGGGTTAGGCTAGATACTTGCTGGGTACGTGTTGATTTACGTACTCATGCTACACTTGCTGTACTTATTGTACAGGTATATACATA
>AWOL01S0041377.1:28626-54065 GCA_000715115.1 Nicotiana otophora | reverse complement strand
AATATATATATATATATATATATATATATATATATAAACTATTATAAAAGCATAAAGCCTTAGAGCGAAATATAATCTGCAGTAGCATCAACATCCAAAATCTACACGCAAGGTGCAGAAATGTAGTATGAGTACAACCGACCACATGTACTCAATAAGTAACAAGCCTAACCTTAGGTTGAAAGTAGTGACGAGCGGGAACACAAGTCAAAGTCCAATATCAATAGCCAACAACAACTCATAACAATATAATAAAAAGTGGTACAGTAGAAATATAATGTTCAGCTCGTTCACAATTTCAGAAAATAGGCATGCTTTTCAAGTATATCAGTGATAAACCCAAATCTATTACCGAAAATACCAAAATATGAGTAAGTTTGTAAAGTCATGATTTTCCTTCCAAAACTTTTCAATTGGTAAATGTTTCATTATCGAATGGCACGAGAAAAAGTGCATCTCTATGCCTACATGTCAATGTGTATGAGAAGTCATGAATGCCGTGATACCGTACAGCATGAGAAAAATGCATCTCTATGACCGTATGTCAAGTGTGCATGTCAATGCAGTGCATCATAGTGAACAACCATATGCATACTCTCAGAGTATCAATCCACTTAGTCCTCCCAATCACTCGGCACTCGCACTCAATAGGTACATGCGCTCAATGGGGGTGTGTGCAGATTCCGGAGGGGCTCCTTCAGCCCAAGAGCTATAATTCACACGGACAACTCACGTACTGCACGGACAACTCACGTGCTATAATATCAATATCTGGATCCGTACGGACAACTCATGTGCTGCACGGATAACTCACGTACTATAGTATCAATATCTAGATCCGTACGGACAACTCACATGATGCACGGACAACTCATGTGCTATAGTATCAATAACCTCACAATCAAGCCCTCGGCCTCTCGGGCCTACAATACCATGAAACTAGCCCAAAATGATGATATGATGTGTCAATATATAGAAACAGAGACTGAGATATAATATGAAATGAATGAACATGACTGAGTATAAAATTGCAATGTACGCAAATAACTCAAGTGCAGTAACGACCTCAGTGGGTCGCAACAGAATAAATATGTAGCCTAGACATGGTTTCAAAATGGATCACAGCTCAATAACTCTAGTACATAGAGATTTCATGATTACAGATAAGTTCAAGTAACTACACAACACCACAGAAATAACTTAGTTACAATTCACACGGTGTATGCCCACATGCCCGTCACCTAGCATGTGTGTCACCTCAACAACAAACACATAACATGAAATTCGGGGTTTCATACCTTCAGTACTAAGTTTAGAAGTGTTACTTACCTCGAACAAGCCAATTCCAATACCGAGCAAGCCCAGCGATGCTCCAAAAATGCCATCCCGCGCATACCAACCTCCGAATGACTCGAAACTAGCCAAAAGCAACTCAAATACATCAAATAAAGCCCAAGGAAATAATTTCAAATGATAAAGGTCGAATCTTAATCAAAAAACCGAAATTCACCCAAACGCCCAACCCGGGCCAATGCCTCGAAACCCGATAAAACTCACAAAATCCAACAACCCATTCAATTACCAGCCCAACCATACTAGTTTCACTCAAATACGACTCCGAGTCGACATTCAAAACTCAAAAACTCACTTTATGAATCTTTAGGCTAAAATCACCAATTTCACCTTTAAAGCCCATAATCCAATTACCAAAAATGAAGATGAAATCACGAAATATAATCAAAACCGAGTGTAGAACACTTACCCCAATCTTGTGATGAAAATGTTCCTCCGAAATAGCCTCAATCCGAGTCCCACATCTCAAAATATGAACAAAAGAGCCAAAACCTCGATATATAGCTGTATAATCAAAACCGAGTATAGAACACTTACCCCAATCCTTGTGATGAAATTTGCCTCCAAAATTGCCTCAATCAGAGTCTCACATCTCAAAATATGAACAAAAGAGCCAAAACCTCAATATATAGCTTCTACCCAGCATTTCCGCATATGCGGTCACATTGTCGCATCTGCGACCTCCGCTTCTGCAGACAATTCTCGCTTCTGCGAAGCCCTCAGAAGACTAGACTTCCGCACCTGCGGAGCTTTCCCCGCTTATGCGCACACGCAGGTGCGACAAACAACTCCCGCTTCTGTGCCACACGCAGCTTCTGTGGCTAGTCTTATGCTTCTGCGGAGGCGCAGATGCGCCCTTACTTCTGCTTCTGCATTCTTCATCACCAGCTCGCACCTTGCTTCTGCGACTCCTCTATCTCTTCTGCGACCATCGCACTTACGCAACCCAGCCGCAGGTGCGATCACACCAGATCTGCCTCTAGCAACTTTACCCAAAAATGATCCAAACAAATCTAAATCTCGTCTAAAACTCACCCGAGCCCCTCGGGACCACTTCCGAACATACCAACAAGTCCCATAGAATAATACGGACCTATTCGAGGCCTCAAATAACACATAACAACATCGAAACGACGAATCACACCTAAAATCGAACTTAATGAACTTTGAACTTTTCATCTTCCAAAACTCGGCCGAAACATATCACATCAACCCGGCATGAACTCACATTTTGCACACATGTCCCAAATAACATAGCGAATCTATTCCAATTCCCGGAACCACAATCCGAATCTGATATCCTAAAAGTCAACTCTCGGTCAAACTTATGAACCTTCCAAGCCTTCAAATTTCTAACTTTCACCAATTAGGGCCAAATCATACTACGGACATCCAAATGTAAATCCAAGCATACGCCCGAGTCCAAAATCACCATCCGGACCTAACAGAACCATCAAAACTCCATTCCGGGGTCAAATTCACAAATGTCAAACTTGGTCAACTCTTCCAACTTAAAGGTTAAACCATGAAATTCATTATTCCAAATCGATTCTGAATAACCTGAAAGCCAAAACTGACGATTCACATAAGTCATAATACATCATACGGAGCACTCATACCCTCAAACTACCGAGCGGAGTGTAAATGCTCGAAACGACCGGTCGGGTCGTTACATCCTCCCCCACTTAAACATACGTTCGTCCTCGAACGTACCAAGAGTTGCTCCCAAGCCATCAAACCTACGTGTAACCTTACCATGCACATACCCGGGGGTGATCCCATGTTACCATATACCATATAGGCCTGACAACACAATATACAGAAGTTCATTACTTCAACCTTAGCCCTTAAACCACAGAATCCACTTTCCAACATCCGGAATTTCTTATAAGATCTGAATCTCGCACCTACACACTGTATAAGTGTGAATAAGCTATATCGAGCCATAACCATAACCTAAAATGTAATCACATGATGTACCACGTAACTCTGATGCTCGCAGCAATAACTTTTGACCACAACAACTGCTCAAAACACACCCAATAGCGGAAATGAACCTCATATCAAACAAAACCTCATTCTAAAACCTTTGTACACTTCCAATGATGAAAGAAACATGCAGAAACTAAAAATCACTTATCAGATCAACAAGTCATGGAGTTCCCTCTCCTTCGACAGGAACTATAGCAAATTCTAAGCAGATCAACGACATTATCCTTCCAAATATACCATGAACAAATCTGATAGCACCCGTACTAGGTCCGATGACCTCATCTCACCACACAACCACTCTAGTGACATGCCACCTCAATACAACTTAAAACCACAACCCACGCAATCTGTGCACCAATAAGCAACAACCCAAATGTACTTAATCATGGAAAATGACTCAAACGAGAGAACCATCCTGCAAGTTCAACAAGTAGCACCACAATCGCAATGTTACAAACCCATCTTACATAGTCAAACCAAGATACCCGAATCTAACACAAAGGATCATATCCTGACATAACCCAGCTGCAATGCGTGACCCTATCCAGACACGGGTCCATATGGAATACCTCAAGCCACCATGCTCAAAATCAACAATTACACGTAATTAGACGTCAAATACCCAAGGTGCATGACCATACCCACGGAGAAGCAAATGACACAATGCCACACAAATCCGAAAGAGCATAACCAATGCACAATCAGTTATGCCACACCCAAATACTCATCTCGCTCAAATTTCGCTATAAGGCCCAAACAGAACCGCACCATGTGTGCTTATGACAAACAAATCACAACCCCTCATAGAGTAGAGGAGTAACACATAGATCATATCAGGGCACGAATAAGCTCCACTCTAACCGAATGGCACATCCCCTAATAATAGCATACGGAGTCGACCAATCCGACCTGGTGTAGATTACACATCCTCGTTAGGCTTACCAATGGGCCCCAAATCAACTCTGATCATCCACAAATAGAAAACTAATTATCAGAAAGTCCACAATAACCTAACCACAACATACACTATCATCTGGCTAGCTTTGTCCACATTTTCACAGTCCACAACCACGAATCAATCCGCTTCTAAGAACTCCTGGTCTCCAAATCCATCGAACCCACGAATCACCATATCTTATCCCAACTCCACTGCCTGAATGTCTAACACGTGTCTCATACATGACCATCCCTTGAGGAATGCTTCTAAAATTCTTCCGTGCCACATAACAAAATCTTAATATCAGCAGCCGATCAACCAAGCGAGTACCGCAATATCAATGAAGCATTCGTAAGTCAAAATACAGTGCACCTTTTGTAATGTACACTCTCCTCAGGCAATACACTCTCCTCAGGCAATACCAAATAGTTATAGCATTCATCTAAACCTCGAAAACTGTCCATGCTGCCTAAGAATTCATGACCTCCCCTTCAAAATTGAATCATACCCTTGCACATACATATCTCGATCTTACACAACACACCATCATTATCATACCATCATATAAAAAGTACGAGAATCTCATAATCAACTCTGAGTCCAACAGATATTCATACTCAATTAGCCAGGAACCTTCCACTGATCTCATCCAGGAGAAACTCATAACACACAACACGCTCCCCACCCCAACAGGAATATACACCTCAAACCATGGTAGAAACCATTGAGAGCACTTTGACATCCATTTGCCCACAACCCATCCATCAGAACTGAGTCCCTCTACCACGCCACGCAGGTCGCCAAAACCCAAGAGCATTGCCACAAAACACCTGTAGAGACTCACTGCATCATAAGTACCCTAAGGAACCAATCGTATCTATTACCTTGCTGATCCAACCTACTACCAAACTGTACTATTTCTCGGAGTCCCTTCTGAATCGCTCTCAAGCTGACACTCCTCCTTGTTAGAATACCACGATCCTCACCCAACGCTCACCACAAGAGATCCTAGCATAAAATCTCACGCTAAGGCCCATAAGCCACTGTATTCCCTCTCAAGCACCCCAAAAGTACCACAACCAAGACACCCACTCTGTAAAGATCTTCTATGAATCCAAAGCCGTTTCCATCACCTTCCTGATGCGAGCTTTTAACCGCAGTAGCGGCCTGGCGTGGATTGCCCAGTGGTCGCAAAAGCGAGGCAGGAACCACACCTGCAAAGGCACAGGTGCGAGGGAGTCGATCGCAGAAGCAGGAGGGTTCGCAGGTGCGACGCATGTGCCGTAAAGCGAGGCTTTGCCTGCAGAAGCGATGAAGTTAGACCTGGCCATGGTCCACAGCTGCGATACTTTGTTCGCAGAAGCGGAGCCGCAAGTGCGACAGTGGAGTCGCAGGTGCAAAATCAGTGAAGGCAATGAGGTTCATTTAAGTCGAGACTTAGGCTATTTTGGCTCATTTCTTTCATCTCTTGGGCAATTTTGGAGCTCTTTGAAGAGGGGTTTTCAACTAGCACTTTGAGGTAAGTAATTTCTATATAAGATGAGTTTAATACATGCATTATTCGGTAGATTCTTAGCACATAAAGTGTAGAAATTGTGGGTTAGTTAAAAAACCTAGGTTTTGGATAAAAATGAGATTTAACCATGAAAATGATTATGGAATTGGGTGACAATTATGTGTTTGGGTTCGTGAGGTTATGGGTAACATTTATCTTCGAACATTTCCGGAATCTGGGCACGTGAGCCTGGGTGTGAATTTTAGGAATCTTCCAATTTGGGTTGGGTAATTACTCTAATAACTAAATTATTAACTTTTGAGCATATATTAATTAATGTGTATAATATTTGGCTAGCTTCAGATTGTTCGGCACCAAGTTGAGGCCTTAGAGTTGTGGGCCAAAATTTGAGCTTTGAGGCGAGGTAAGTCTCTTTCCTAACCTTGTAAGAGAAAATTTGCCCCATAGGTATTTTAAATTACTATTTGCTTCTAATTGTGGGGGCTACGCACGCACGAGGTGACGAGAGTCCATGCGTAGCTACTAATTATGCTTAAGTACGTGTAGTTTTAGGACCCAAATCATGCAATACTTGTATTGTTTGCAATTTACTTGTTAATTTAAGTGCCTAAATTATATTGAAACTTGATAAAGGATTCGTAAAGGACGAATTTCACTTACTTTGAGTTTTGGCGGGTTACTTGACCGTTAATAGAAATTGTGCTTCCTTGTGTATTAGGCTTGTAATAGCTTTTAAATCGGATGTTCATAGAGTATTCTCTCTTCTTGTGGAATGGGCCGAACGCCTCGGCAATATAATAGATGCATCTATGATTCGTGTCGCTCGATCCTCGGCAGTGTACACATTATTTTAGATCGGGTCGTATGACCTCGGCATAAATCGTGCGTGTTAATGCTTGGAGCCCGAATACACTTGATATTATTTTTATGAATTGAGAGGTTGCAAGTTATTTATGGACCCAAAAATTATTTGGAGTTAGTATGTGTTAGTTGAAGACTTCTGAAATTTACTATCAGTTAAAGAATCATTTAATCACTACTAGCTATTGTGTTATTATTATTATTCACACATTTCATGTCTATTTAGCATTTCTGTATTTTATTGTTGGCCCATAGTAAGTGTCGATGTCTACCCCTCGTCACTACTTCTTCGAGGTTAGACTAAATACTTACTGCGTACATTTTGTTTATGTACTCACGCTACACTTCTGCACTAATCGTACAGGACCTGAGGCAGGTGCATCTGGCAGTCATCCAGGAGCGCACCCAAGTTACCCCGAGGCTTAGTGGTGAGCTACTCTCTGAGGCTGTTTTGCAGCACCGCAATCTCTCTTTTGTATTCACTTTCTGTCTACTCTATTTCAGACATTAGCTTAGTGTTTTGTATATTCTACTAGTTTCTCATACACTTGTGACACCGCGTCTTAGAAACATACTAGTAGACTTTATGGCTTTTGAGCATTTATTTCACTGCATTTGCTCTTTTATTAGTGTTCGCTTTACCTTATTAAATTTTCCACTTCTCAATTATTTAATAAATAAAAACCAATTACTTTGAAATTATTACAAGGAATAAATACACGTCTAATTCACCGTTGGCTTGCCTAGCGGCGACGTTGGGCGCCATCACGGCCTATAAGGGAAATTGAATTGTGACAGTTAGAGTTATTGAAAGACTATGATATTACCATATTATATTATTCGGGGAATGCCAATGTGGTGGCCGATGCCTTGAGAAGGAAGGCAGAGAGCTTGGGTAGTTTGGCATTTTTACCGGCAATGGAGAGGCCATTAGCAATGGATGTTCAGGCTTTGGCCTACCGGTTCGTGAGGTTGGTCATTTCGGAGCCTAGTAGAGGTCTTTCTTGTATTGTGTCACAGTCATCGTTGTTGGAGCATATCAAGGCTCGCCAGTTTGATGATCTTCACTTGTTGGTGTTGAAGGACACAATGCTGCAGGGTGATGCTAAGAAGGTTGTGATTGGGAATGATGGTGTTATGCGGTTTCAGGGTCGAATTTGTGCTCCGAATATTGGTGAGTTGAGAGAGTTGATCCTTGAGGAGGCTCATAGTTCATGGTATTCCATTCACCCAGGTGTCACGAAGATGTATCGTGACTTGAGGTAGCACTATTGGTGGCGAAAGATGAATAAAGACATTGTTGGACATGTATCTCAGTGTTTGAATTGTCAACATGTGAAGTATGAACATCAGAAACCGGGTGGGTTGACTCAGAAGTTTGTGATACTAGAGTGAAAATGGGATCGCATCACTATGGACGTAGTGGTAGGTTTACCACAGACCTTGAGGAAGCATGATACTATTAGGATTATTGCGGACCGGTTATGCTACACCCCGTACATTCATGTTGGAATTCGTCTTTAGTGAATCAATATAAGCCGAAGAGTTTAAGGACATTTACAAAGGTAATGATGAGTTAACACATACAGAAGTATCGTGAAGGTTGGAGGCTAAACGAATCAAAGATGTTATAACATGTACTTTCAGGGTAAAACTAGGAGTATTTAATATGATAAGTGTCACGACCCAATTTTATAATAGGCCGTGATGGCGCCTAACACCACCGCTAGGCAAGCCAACTGTGAACCGGTCACATGATTTCCTCTTTTTAACAAGTTCTTTTCCAAGTAATTAAACTTTCCTTAAATTAAAAAGAATTTGCAAAATAACATATCTAAAATAAATAACACGAAAGCAACTGTGTGCAATCATAATCATAGAACAAAACCAAAACTGCAAGTCTACTAGTGTGTGCCAAGACCTGGTGTCACAAGTGTATGAGCATCTAGTAGAATATACAAAAGAATACTAGTCTACTCTCCGAAATGAAATAGACAGAAAAATACAATCAAAAGAAAGACTCCGGCTGCTGCAGAACGGGCTCAGAAGGTAGCTCACCGTGAACCCTCAAAGTGGTAATCAAGTGTGCGCACCGGACCGATATCCAGATGCACCTGCCTCAGATCCTGCACATTTAAGTGCAGAAGTGTAGCGTGAGTACATAAACAACTTGTACAGACTCTTGTCACCTCGTGCGTACGTAGCCCCCACAATTTGGAGCACATAATAATCAATTCACCTATGGGATTATTTCCCTCTTACATGGTTAGAAAAGAGACTTACCTCGTTTCAAAGCCTACTTTCCGGTCCAAGATTGTGCTCAAACTCTCAATTCGATGCCAAATGACTCGAAACTAGTCAAATGGTATATAAACTAATCAATACATGTTCAAAAGTTCATATTCCAACTATTAAAATGATTACCAAAAAATGTAAGATTCCTAAAATTCACCCCCGGGCCCACGTGCCCGGATTCCGTAAATATTTGAATAAAATTGTTACCTATAACCCCACGAACTCAAATATATAATTTTTACTAATTCCATAACAAATTTCGTGGTAAAATCTAATTTTTATCAAAAACCTAGGTTTTCACCAAAACTCATGATTTCTACTAATTTACATGTTATAATCTACCTATAAGCTATGTATTTAACTCATGTTGTGTAGAAATTACTTACCTCAAATTGCTAGGTAAACACCCCTTTCAAGAGCTCCAAAAATCGCCCAAGAGATGAAAGAAAATGAGCTAAATGGCCTAAGTCTCACATTTAATAAGGCTGTGTACAGGTCGCAGATGTCGCATTTGCGACACCTGGTTCGCAAATGCGACAAACTCATGGCAAATGCGAACCTGGGCTCCCATTGCCAAGGTCGCAAATGCGACCAAAATGTCGCAAATACGAACACTGCCCAACTCAGGCTTCTTCGCAATTGCGAAGCCTTCCTCGCAAATGTGAGGTTCGCAAATGCAAACAAATTCTCGCATTTGCGAGACCTGCAATAGCTGCCAAGAAACACCAGAAAAACTGAAGTTTTTCTCATCCTCCCGAACAACCGAAACTAACCCTATCCCTCGGGGCTCCACATCAAATACTCACACAAGTCTAACAACATCATATAAACTCGATCGAGCGATCGAAACACTGAAATAACATCAAAAACCACGAATCGGATGCAACAACGCATGGATTAACTCCTGAACTCAAAAACTTCAAAACATACTTCCGCGCATCCTATTCCTATCAAATCAACTCGAAATGATGCTAAATTTTGCGTGTTAAATGATATTACGGACCTACTCCAACTTCTGGAATCGAAATCCGAACCTGATTTTAAAAAGTCCACCCTCGGTAAAACTTTCCAAAAACTTCAAATTTCCATTTTTCGCCCAATGACCCCGAAACAATCTACGGACCTCCAAATCCATTTTCGGACATGTCCCTAAGTCCAGAATCACCATACGAAGCTATTCCCAGGCTCGCAATCCCAAATGGACGTCTATAATGTAAAGATCCACTTCAACCCAAACTTATGAAATTCACCCAAAATGCCAACTTTCACTATTAGGCGTCAAAACACTCCCGGGTCATCCAAAACCTGACCCGCGCATACGTCCAAGTCCGAAATCATCATAGGAATCTATTAGAACCGTTAAATCCCGATTCTGAGGTCATTTACTCAAAACGTTGACCGAAGTCAAACTTAGCCTTTTAAGGCCAGCTTAAGGAATCAAGTGTTCCGATTGCAGCCCGAACCTTTCCAGATCCCGAACTAACCATCCCCGCAAGTCATAAAAGAGTAAAAGCACGTACGGGGAGTTTTATTTAGGGGAACGGGGTTCTAAGAAGCAAAACGATATATCGGGTCATTACAATAAGGAGATCGTGTTTTAAGGTACTTGAAGCAAATAATATTCGTGTGTTAATTTTTGTAGTCAAACAAGTTGTAAAGCAAATATCGACAAAAGTTGTCGCAAGATACGTTCATAATCTTACTGAAACTTAGGTCTAATATTACTAAGCTTTTATCTCAATATACTTTGAGTTACGGGGTGGTCTACCCATCAAATTGAATTTCTACTAGTCTAGTTTCCAAAGCATTAAACCGCCTATCGATACAATATCATAGTAAAGAGATATTCATATTTTTGCGAGACTGCACAAGCAACCTCTATGGGACCCACTTGGTTGGTGGTCGACCTTCACATATTTGTATCTCATTTTTGGGATGAGCTTTGCTCATTTTTCGACCTCCTTCGATTCTCTAACTCTCCAAACAGTTTCCCCAAGGCTCCAAACAAATTCCAAAAAAATAAAAGATACACAATAACCCAACATCAAAGTTAGCCAAAGGTGAAGAGGAACCCTTCTATGATGTTGTGATGATGTTGATGGTTACCGTGAGCTAAAAGCATCTTGGATTAAAGCTTGCGGGTGTTGTATGAGGTAAGTAACTTCATCATCATACTCCCAAAAACCCTCCCAAGCAGTTCATAAGTGATTCAGAGTGAACCTCAATGATTTAACCCAAGATTAACCTCGAAGATTAGCTTAAGTGAAAATTAGCACTTCTATGGTGTTGTATTGCTATTGAGGGCTGTTGTAAAATAAGTATAGCTTTGATTTTGACTTGATGCTACTGTAGGAGGTAAGAATATTGTGTTCTTGCTTGTGCTTAAGGTTATCTTGATGTTAATATAGTAAAATGGATGGATTAGACATGAACTAGTGAATAAAGTTGCTAATTGAGGATAGTTGGAGTTGTGGACTATTTTCTTTGTATTAAATATATAGTATAAGGATGGAGTCATTGATGAATGACTTCATTATCATGTTAAGGATATTTTTAAGTTAAAGTAAGAAATTTATAAGGGGTGATATGGGGTATACAAATTCCAATCCAAGCTTGTCACTCGTCGTGAAGTGATTGCGAGTTGTTGTTGTTATATGGTGTCTTGTAATTGATATTTATCTGTTGTTGGATTGCTCTGATTGTTGTTTTTGGTATATGGTATTGGAAGAGGCCCTTGTTACAGGGAAGATGTCGTGTGAGTTTAGGTAAACGAGCTACTAGCTTATGTTACGGACTTAGCCTTTACTTAGCACTGATTATCAATCTCCTTATGCTATTATATATTGAGTTGGGTTGTTTGAAGAGTTGCTTGGAAGGTATTAGGGACTCAACGGGATTAAAGTATGTTAAGGCTAAACCTTCTTTTATTTTTTTATGATTCCGTAACTAAACATGTTTGATAACGATACATAAAGAGAAGTTCGTACTCCTGAATTCATGTACATTATCCTAGTCTCATAAGTTATAGTATTCTCCCTTATCTGGACTTTATCTTCTATTAAGTATCATCTTCTTTCAGTCAAGAGAGAAGAGGATCTATATATGTACAGTATTACAGTATTTTCACCACCACTGAGCTATAATCGGTGGGCAGGTCCCTATTAGATAACCTCTGATCAGATGGTAAGTTATATACCGAGCCTACTGTGGTCTAGCGCATATGAGCGAGCCCTGAATGTCCAAGTAATGATTTAGATACCGAGCCTAGTATGGCGGAGTGCGTATGAGCGAGCCTACTACGGCCAAGTAGTTACACGTACCGAGCCTAGTATGGTTAAGCGCCTATGAGAGAGCCTACTATGGCCCAGCAATTACTCATACCGATCCTTACAGGGCCAGATAGCTATTTTACATACTATATTGAGAAAGTTGAGCCAGTATCAGTAGGTAAGCATATCTTCAAATCATCTTTGGCTCCTAGTTACTTTCAGTTATTATATTATCAGTTCATTTTCAGGTTTCAGTTATTCAATTACCTTACATACTCTGTACATTATTTTATAACTAACGTCCTTTTTTGCCGGGGACACTACATTTCATGCCTACAGATTCATATATATAGATGGATAAACCTCCTCAGTAGGTGCTATCCGAGTTCAGCTTGATCGGTGAGCTCCATGTCATTTGAAGTTGCCGGGTCTAGAGTTTTGAGTACATATTACACACACACACACACAGAGAATTGGTAATAATATATTATCACGAATCATAACAACAAGACAAGAAGAAAATCAACAGTTAGATGAAATAATAGATATAGATAAAGATATACAAGTTTTCCAACTAAATCAATTACTGTTAACTAATAGACATATTTTGCATTGACAGTATGAGACCAACAAACCCCAAAACTGAAGATAAGGGAAAAGGCATCAAAGCCTCACCCTCAGACACGTATTCCCAGGCAATGTTAGGTAATCTTTTATTTAAACCACAAACATTAGTAGAACACACTAGTATGGATAGAATACATTTTGAAAAATATAATTTAATATTCTTTCCACCGTCAAATATATCATTTAGAGTTTTAGTAGAATATATAATAGATAGACCACAGAGATGCTTGGTAGATAATTTATGGATAGCATATAATAAAAAAGATACTAAATATTTTATAGCAGTGTTAAATGCTTTATGCCAATATTTTACAAACAAAAGCCAAAATAAAAAAAATTAAATATTATGTAGTAATACATGGTAAGACCAATTTTTATTTTTCAGACTTGGATAGAAGTTTTAGACTCTATAAAAGATTTAGAAAAACCTCTTTTAAAAGGATTTAATGATTTCACTGAAGCATTAAACTATTAAAGGGGTATATTAGGACCAAATTACTATATATCTCCAGCACTCAGAAAAAAACCAGAGAAAGTTCCTCAATATAATATCCAAAAAGACACAGACAAGATAATATTTTGTGATCATTGTTCATCGATGACTGAAGCCTTCAAGAGACTCAACCAAAAGAACGAGTCCTTAGAACAAGAAAAGGCAAGAGTAGTGGAGCAGGTAAAAATATTAGAAAAAAGACTTCAAGCAGTAAAGTTTGAGTTAGTGCAATCACAAACTCAAGTTGTCACCCAGCCAAGGTATAGTTCACAACAATTGAGTTCTCCATCTCAATCCCAAAATAAAATGGATGAGAAGGATGTGCATTCCCCACTGAATGAAATAAAATCTACTGTATCGGATAAAGATACAGCTAGTCCGGTTCAAACGGTAGCCGGTAAAGACTCATAAAATCCGTTCATGGCTGTCACTTTGCCAAAAAGTAAAGATGAAGGTTCATTAAGCCAAAACAAGAGGAATACTACCTAGAACGTTGGTACAAGAAGAAGCATTAAGAAAGAAAGGAATAATTTCAAAAAAGAAAAAATGATAAAATAGAAGATATAGTTAAGCAAACATTAGAGAAATTCTTTCAAGACAAAGACAAGCAAGACAAACATATTATTAAAAATTTCAGTCCACAAAGAAATCCCAGTCCACAAAGAAATCTCAGTCCAAAAATAAATTCCAGTTCAGAAATATCCCAAAAATCAGGAGAAGATGGTAATTACGAAGATGAAAATTACTTAAACTATCAAGATGCTCAGGATCCAAATGATGATTCAGAAATGAGTTTCGATTCAATAGCGCTACATAATCTCGACACGTAGAATAAAATTTTTGGAACAAAACAGAAGACAAGACGACAAATAGTGAAGACTCATTCTGGCACAAGACGATAAATAATGAAGAATCACTCTGGCACAGGAGGTACAATAATGTAAAAAGACATGTGAAAAAAGAAAAAAACGACATAAAGTAGTGCTAGTCTTTGAGTGGAATAAATAATTACAAAGTGAAAAATAAAAAGGAATCATCTATGTTCAAGCAATGTGATGATGGGGCCCAATGAAGTACCCGACAAAGCTAGAAAAGAAAGGTTTCTCAATATGTTTGAAGTCTGTTTTAGAATTCGCTCCAAAGACTCGGGTATAAAAGAAGAGCAAGAATGAAGAAGATAGACACAACTACAAGAGCCATCTGAAGAAAAACACACTCCCCTTCACCATTTCCTTCAACCAAAATATCTTTCATCCATAACCCTTTTGTAAAATATTTTCCCTATGTATGTTTTAGTATTGTTGATCCAAAACCTGTAAAATAAATAAACTTTATGTTTTAGTGTGCAAGTTTTTATTCAAGTCAAGTAAACTCTTTCGGGTTTACCGAAAGGGAAATCTCTCTCCTGTAAACATGTAAGTTACTGTTTTTATCTATAAATTATGTTATTGTTTATTACCCCGATTTATTTATAGCTTTATATTATGTCCATGTCATATATATCAACTTTATATTATGTTCATATCAAATATATTTTCTTAGATGCTAGTTTGTACATAATAAAAAAATTATTCTAAGTATATGGTTATCTTTCCAATTTCTTAATAACTCTAATGGATTAACCTGTAAATTCCTAGGAGACACCAGTTAAAGAGCCCAAAATATTGACATAAAGGTGTTAGAATGGGAAAATATATTTAATTGTGGTCGTGGTGAGGCTAAAGAAAGAGATATTAAGAAAAGATCCAGATCTTTAACAAATTGGAGAGAAGAGATGAACAGAGTGAAAAAAGTAAAAAATTAATTTTTTTAAAAAAAATGTATATTAAGGGGTAACATCAGTTCATAATTTTGATAAAATATTAACAATACAAGTTTATAGATCAAGAGAGAGAGAGAGAGTACCGAGTAGAATTTTACAACATAAAATTATCAACCAACTAAACGAATAGCCTTTAATTATTGGATTTTAAACAGAGAGATAGCAGAAAAAATAGAATTAATAAAATACTTTAAAAAGTTAAAAAAAACTTTTAGCATCAACCTTAGAACTAGCTCAACAAATAGAAGCATCAGAATTAAGAATTAATCTAGCACTTCAAAATCTAATTAGTACAAAATATTATTAGTAACGAAAACATATCCACTTTAGATTGGGAAATACAAGGATTAAAAAGTGACATAAATTCACAAGATCAGAGGATACAATTCTTAAAAAATAGAAAAATTTGGATACCATTAGGATAATTAAAAACAATAGATAAATTAAAGAATCTAGAATATTTAAGACTTAAGAATATATCCAGAAAAGAAATACAGAATATTAAAAGAGAATTCAATTATAAGGTATAATTTCATAGTGGATTAGTCATATTACAAAAGAAAGCATTAATAAGACCGGAACAATTAAGTATAAGTAGTTGGCACTCTATAAAGAAATTCTTAAATGTTTATTTCTATTACTGTACTATTAGTGGAAATGTGTTTGACCAAGACTTAGGTAAAAAATTATTTAATAAATTACCAAGAGTTTTAGGCAGAGAAATAGAAGAAAGATGGTATAAAAGAGAAGGAGTAATACAAAATCCGAATGCAAAATAGTCTATAGGACACAAAGTACAGCATATAATGGAAATATTGCAAGAAATATGTACACATATACAAATACAAAAACAATTAGGATTCACAGACTACATTCCTCAAGGAAGATCTGATCAGTTAAGAATTAAACAAAATAATACTATAATAGCATTACTATTGAAGTTAATAAAAATTTTGATAAGATTATTAAAGACAAAGAAGTAAAAACTGAAATAGAAATTCCAAAAAATAGAGAAGTAGAAGAATTAATTGAACAACTAAAAAGAGTTTAAATAAATCCTAAAAAAGATAGACCTAACTTAACAAGAAAAACTCAAAAATGGACTTTTTTTCAAGTAGGACCAGACAACAAAGTTTAATAGGTCTTCTGGTAGTAACTTTAGACTTACCAAAATTAGTTTCTATAAGAATAGTTTCATTTTTGAAATCCATAATTTTGCACATAGGATTTAAAGTATATAAAGGTTTGTGATAAATCCTATAACAGATACATATAACTTCTGTTCCTGGCATATAATCATAACCATGAAGCTTAATACTCAATATTAAAGCATTTAAAGAGTTTTCATCACTCAAAGAAATTTGCAAATTAGGATATGCATTAAAATATACAGTTAAAGGTAGAAGATGGTCAGAATGTTCAAAATGTTGTTTATTCTTTAGTTCTTAATATTATAGAACACTTTTCTGGAAGATGGTCAGAAAATAGTGAGACCTTAAGGATATATTTATATGTACAGATTATATGGGAAGTTTCGGTCCTTATTCAAACCACAGTATAGTCATCAGTAGAGGCTTGTAGACATATCTTGTCAGTCAGTGCAGTATGTAGGCCAGTATGTATATTCTTTTGGTTTGTCAGCTGTTGTAGTTATCCCGGCCTTGCTAGCCCAGCTTTATACAGATGTTATAGTTGGAGCTAATGTTTGCTAAGATTTATATTCTATTTCACAATTGTCCTGCATTGTGGACTTTCCGGCCAAAGTACCACATTGTACGTTCAGAGCCCCTCTATCTCAGGTCTGTATGTGTCACGACCCAAATCGATGGGCCTAGACGGGCACCCGGTGCCTTATTCAACCGAGTACCAATATTTTATATCATTCTTGTCATACTGTCATTGGCAAATAGGCCAAACGGGCCATCATGGGTTAACCAGAATAAACATAAGGGAATACTCAACATAAGACGACCCAATTTGACGTAAACAAGTATACATGTGACATAGGGCCTATAAGACCAAAATTTCACTGAACATTGGCCGATAAGGCCGTACAATCTTTCACGTACACGATATATGTCTACAAGCCTCTAAGGATACATAAATGTTATAAAGGTCGGGACAGAGCCCCTCCATACCAATCAACACATTCCCTAATCATATTGACTAATAGCAACTCCGGAACAAATAGAGCGCACAACATCTTTCGTTGAGCTGATAGCCTACTTTGAGGACTCTTGACCTGTCTATCGGGACCTGCGGGCATGAAACGCAGCGTCCCCAGGCAAAAGGGACATCAGTACAAATAATGTACCGAGTATGTAAGTAATGAAAATCAGTAAACAATAGACATGAGAGAAACATGGAGTAAAAGACTCAACATGTATATCTGAATAGCTCTGTAAATGATTTAATATTATAATATCATGCATATGCGTATAAATGTCATACCATGCATGGGTATATGCGTTCATAACATCATCAAGCCTCTGAGGGCATCCCATTATATCATCTCGGCCACTGTGGGCAACGTATACCAGCTGATCAGGTGGTGGTGCGTATATAATGCCGTAACCTTTTGACATATCCCTTATACATATAATATACGTGTATATAACGACATCTGGTCATGGGACAATGTACATGTATAAATGCATGAAATGCATAAGAAGTGCGTTAATAAACTTTCTCGGAATGTCATAAAAATAATATGCCTGTTGGATAAACTTTATCAAATACGTATTTTTCTAATACCCATGAACAGAAGATATAATAATAATTTACATGGGAAATCAAGAATATAGACACCCCTAGTATTTTTATGAATAGAGTCATTTATGAAAGTTGTACATTTGCTCGTTTCGTTTGAGTCGTATAGATCATGCCAATAGAAAGAAGGGATAGCCTTAACATACCTGAACTGATTCTCTTGACAATCCCTCTAATACACATTAATTGCGACGAAACACGTGACGGCAAGATCGGAGTGGAGAAATATCCGTATGATATTCTTGAGAAAGATTGCACTATACTCCCTTATAATTGCAAAATCATACGTTGCTTTGAATTGTTGAAGATCTTGTCTTGCTTATGTGACTTACATTTGTAACACACAAACATTTACGACTGAATTCTTATCACATGCAGATAAGAATGAGTTTCTGACTTACGATTCTTCATAATGAATATGTGACTCTCTTTGTTAAAGGGATATGACTCAGGTTCTTTAAGAATGAATATATGTCTCTTCTTTATTAAATGGAAATGACTCATGTCCTTTAAGACTTGCCACATAATATAATGACTAAGAGTCACAATTCTTGGGTTGGCTTGCTGCCACGTGGGGGAGGGTCTAATATTATCCAAAGATTTTCAATTAATCTCCCACTAAAAGTCATTAATTACCCAATTATTCACATAATTTAAGAATTACCTCAACTTACTTAAAATACTACTCACTTTTAATATACTTTATACACCTTACTATCATGTCCATATGGTACCTTGTATGGTACTAGTCCATAAATACTGGGTATTATAGCTCGGACCGTAGTTTTTCTCAAAATATCAAACTTCGATGAAAACTCATTTTCTTCAATTTGCTTACCCTCTCACCTTCACGAATTACTTATCACTAGGTTGAAATAGCATAATACTTATAATTTCAAAAAAATCTCATTCCCGAGCTTACGTCGATTTATTTATAGCGTACTTTCATGTACGAAAATATGGGGTGTAACATCATTCCCCCCTTGGAACATTCGTCCTCGAATGTTGACCGATGCACTTATCATTCTCATAACCCATATCTCTTGTGAATACTTAGTACTCCTCTTGCCATCTAGGCAACTGTTCTGTGAATGAATCCCAAACGCCAGGGCATTCCCCCCTTTAGGCCTCTTTCTCACATCACGACTCGTGTTCGGAATCATTCCAATCTTGTAATTGTTGCTACCTTCTGTCATGCAGCCTGTACAACTTTTTCCTTGTATGTGCTCCTATGCGACTCTTCTCTCCCTTTTCCTCCAGTTTTTAGCCANACAAATCAACAGACCGTGCAAGATAAACATAGTGAACCCCAACATGGGAATTTAGTCTCGCAGATACGACATCGTGACCCTTGAGAAATATTCAGATACAAATTGGGGTAGTTAAAGGTACCGTATGAATGTTATGGACATAAAAGATAGTATCACTAGGAAGACAATAAAAACTTCAGTTCAGGAGTGTCACGACAAATTTTCCACCGACGGGACCGTGATGGCGCCTAATATTTCACTTGCTAGGCAAGCCAATGTTAGAGAATCATTAAACCAATTCCTTATTCCCATTGAGTAATTAACAATAATTAATTAAGATGAAATATAATAAGTGCGGAATATCATAAAACTGTATCAATTACTACCACCCAGATCAGGAGTCACAATTCACGAGCATTCTAGAATTTACTACAAGTAATAGTCTGAAAGAAATACAACTGTCTGAATGAAAGAAACAGTAGAACAGAAAATATAGATGGGGACTTCAAGGTCTGTGAACGCCGACAGATCTACCTTGAGTCTCCGGACAGCAGACCAATAGCAAAATCTCGATCAACCCGAGCCGATATCAAAATCTGCACAGAAAGTGCAGAGTGCAGTATCAGTACAACCGACCCCACGTACTGGTAAGTGTCGAGCCTAATCTCGACAAAATAGTGACGAGGCTAAGGCAAGGCACCTACAAATAAACCTGTACAATTTAGCGGTGTATATACAAATAAAAGAAATGAAGAACTAAACAGGAAATGTCGGGAGGGGAATATACTGAGGGGAATACAAGATAAAGAACTACAACAGAATGATCACCGGAGCAGTCAATATACCATGAATCAACAGGAATAGTGAATAATGTAAAAGAAAAATGCACGGCATCACCCTTCGTGCTTTTACTCTCAAACTCACCATAAAATTAATAGAAACGGCACGGCATCACCCTTCGTGCATTAACTCTCATATCATGGCACGACATCACCCTTCGTGCTTTTATACTCACAATATGGCATGGCATCACCCTTCGTGCATTAACTCTCATATCATGGCACGACATCACCCTTCGTGCTTTTATACTCACAATATGGCATGGCATCACCCTTCGTGCATTAACTCTCATATCATGGCACGACATCACCCTTCGTGCATTAGCACTCTCTCTTACCATAATGCAATGCATAAATAACAACAGGAAGATAGAATAACAAGTACAAACCTTACTTCAATATTTGGTTCCACAATATAAATCTAACCTTTTAAATGAAAACTCGATTACCAACCGAAATTCGTAACCATGATAATGACGATCAATTTAACAACACTAGTATAAACATGTAGCAATTAGGCATAGGAAAGAGACAATATAAGAAAACGGAAGAAACATAGAATACAGGAAAATTGGCGACGCATAAGTACTCGTCACCACACATATACACCGCTCACATGAATTTCACTTAGCAAATAATCTAAGGTTCTTAATTCCCTCAAGTCAGGGTTAGACACTACACTTACCTCGCTCCAAGGCCAATTAATTCGCAATCACATATTTTCCTTTGGAATTCACCTCCAAACCACTCGTATCAACACTTTGGGGAAGAAATGGCTCTTGAATAATCACCTCACACCGTTTGGTTTTTGAGAAAAATAAATATTTGGCTAAATCCCGTATTTAGATTCTTTTAAGTGCTGGGCGACAGTGTTCATCGCATTCGCGAGAGCACTGTTGCGTTCGCGAAGAGTATAGGCTTCCAAGCCTTCACGTTCGCGTAGGCTACCCCCTGGCCTTCGCATTCGCGATGAAGGAACGATCGACTCTTCCCTAGGTGTGCCTTACACTACGTGTTCACATGGAGCTGGTCGCGTTTGCGAAGGGTAACTCCCCCATCGCTTCGCGCTCGCGACTAAGCCTTTGCATTCTCGAAGAATATAACTTTAGCTGCCCAGTTTACTCTTCACGTTCGCGAGAGTAGCTTTGCGAACGCGAAGAAGGACCTGCCAGAACACCTGCTGCAGCAAAATACCAGATTTTCAAAGTCAAAAACATCCTGTGGCCTACTCGAAATTCACCCGAGCCCTCGAGGCTCCAAACCAAACATGCACACAAGTCTAAAAATATCATACGAACTTGCTCACGCGATCAAATCGCCAAAATAACACCTAGAACTACGCCAAATCAAATGAAATTCNGCGAGGCTTCGATCGCGAACGCGAAGCTTTGCACCTCAAGCCTTCGCGAACGCGTTCACTCTGTTGCGAACGCGAAGCACAAAACATGCCAGCCCCAATTTGCTCTTCGCATTCGCGAGAGTACCTTCGCGAACGCGAAGAAGAACACACCAGAAGCCTGAAGTCTGAGAAAACCAGATTTTCTAAGTCCGAAATCATCCCGTAGCCCATCCGAAATTCACCCGAGCCCTCGAGGCTCCAAACCAAACATGCACACAAGTCTAAAAATATCATACGAACTTGCTCACGCGATCAAATCGCCAAAATAACACCTAGAACTACGCCAAATCAAATGAAATTCTCAAGAACACTTTAAAACTCCTATCTCTCAACTGGACGTCCGAATCATGTCAAATCAACTTCGTTTCTCACCAAAATTCACATACAAGTCTTAAATATCATAATGAACCTGTACCGGGGTCCGGAACCAAAATACGGACCCGATACTAACAATGCCAAACATCAATCAATTCTTAAAAACAAATAATTTCCAGACTTTTAATTTTCATAAAAAATTCATAACTCAAGCTAGGGACCTCCGAATTCGATTCCGGGCATACGCCTAGGTCCCATAATTCGACGGATCCACCGGGACCGTCAAAACACGGATCCGAAACCGTTTACCAAAATTGTTGACCGAAGTTAAATAAAATCAACTTTTCAAGACATAAATTCTTATTTTCATCAATTTTCAACATAAAAACTTTCCGGAAACCTGCCCGGACTGTGCACGCAAATCGAAGAGGGTAAAAATGAGATTTTTAAGGCTTAAGATCGCAGATTCGAGTTCTAAAACATAAGATGAACTTTTGGGTCATCACATTCTCCACCTCTAAAACAATCGTTCGTCCTCGAACGGACATAGAAAAGTACCTGGGTTGGTGAGAAGATGGGGATATCTACTCCGCATATCGTACTCGGACTCCTAAGTAGCTGCCTCAATAGGCTAACCTCTCCACTACAGTCGAACTGAAGGGTAACTCTTTGATCTCAACTGGCGAACTTGCCAGACTAAAATAGTCACCGACTCCTCCTCGTAAGTCAAATCCTTGTCCAACTGGACAAAGCTGAAATCTAACACATGGGACGGATCGCCGTGATACTTTCGAAGCATGGACACGTGAAATACCGGATGAACAGCTGCTAAACTAGGTGGCAACGCAAGCTTGTTAGCCACCTCTCCCACTCTCTCCAGAATATCAAAAGGTCCGATATACCTAGGGCTCAACTTGCCCTTCTTTCCGAACCTCATTACACCCTTCATGGGTGATACCCGAAGTAACTCTTCTGCCTGGACTGAGCTGTGCGAAGTCGATCTTGAATAATCTTGACCTTATCCAAGGCATCCTGTACTAAGTTTGTGCCCAACAACCAAGCCTCTCCCAGCTCACACCACCCAACAGTTGACTGGCACCGCCTACCATATAATGCCTCATAGGGAGCCATCTGAATGCTTGACTGGTAGCTGTTGTTGTAGGCAAACTCTGCAAGGGGCAAGAACTGATCCCACGATCCTTCGAAGTCTATAGCACATGCGCGGAGCATATCCTCCAAGATCTGAATAGTGCGCTCGGATTACCCATCCATCCGAGGATGGAATGATGTGCTCAACTAAACCCGCGCAACCAACTCACGTTGTACTACCCTCCAGAAGTGCAAGGTGAATTGTGTACCTCGATCAGAAATGATAGACACAGGCACCCCGTGAAGACGGACGATCTCACGAATGTAAATCTCTACCAACCGCTCCGAGGAATAGGTAACTGCCACAGGAATGAAATGCACTGACTTAGTCAGCCTGCCCACAATGACCCAAACTGCATCGAACTTCCTCTGAGTCCGTGGAAGTCCAACAACAAAATCAATAGTGATACGCTCCCACCTCCATTCAGGAATATCTAACCTCTGAAGTAAACCACCAGGTCTCTGATTCTCACACTTTACCTGCTGGCAATTTAGGCACCGAGCTACATAGGCAACTATGTCTTTCTTCATTCACCTCCACCAATAATGCTGTCTCAAGTCCTGATACATCTTGGCGGCGCTCGGATGAATGGAATACCGGGAACTGTGGGACTCCTCAAGAATCAACTCACGAAGTCCATCCACATTAGGCACACAAATACGACCCTGGACCCTCAAAACTCTGTCATCTCTAACAGTATCCTGCTTGGCACTACCGTGCCGCACTGTGTCTCTAAGGACAAGTAAATGAGGATCGTCCTCCTGTCGATCTCTGATGCGCTCAAACAAAGAAGACCGGGCAACTGTACAAGCTAGAACACGGCTGGGCTCAGAAACATCTAACATCACAAACTGGTTGGCCAGGGCCTGAACATCTAATGCTAGCGGTCTCTCACTAACTGGAATATATGAAAGGCTACCCATACTGACTAACTTTCTACTCAAAGCATCGGCCACCACATTGGCCTTCCCGGGATGATATAATATGGTGATATCATAGTCTTTCAATAGCTTCAGCCACCTCCTCTACCTCAAATTGAGTTCCTTCTGCTTGAACAAATACTGCAAGCTCCGATGATCAGTGAATACCTCACATGGTACGCCATAAAGATAGTACCTCCAAATCTTCAGCGCGTGAACAATGGCTGGCAGCTCTAGATCATGAACAGGGTAATTCTTCTCGTGAAACTTCAGCTGCCGCGAAGCATATGCAATAAACTTGTCACCCTGCATCAATATCGCACCCAGACCAATATGGGATGCGTCACAATATACTGTATAAGATCCTGAACCTGTGGGTAACACCAATAAAGGCATCATAGTCAAAGTTTTCTTAAGCTTCTGAAAGCTCGCTTCACACTCGTCTGACCACCTGAACGGGGCACCCTTCTGGGTCAATCTGGTCAACGGGGCTGCTATGGATGAAAACCTCTCCATAAATCGACGATAATAGCCCGCCAAACCCAGGAAACTACGGATCTCTGTAGGTGAGGTGGGCCTAGGCTAGTTCTGAACTGTCTCAATCTTCTTAGGATCCACCTGAATACCGTTGGGGCATTTGTCAGCCCAAATGATATCACTAGAAACTCAAAATGCTCGTAGAATCCGAAAAGTTATCTTAGGGACATCGGATGTCGTAATTCTCAACTGATAGTAGCCAGATCTCAAATCAATCTTCGAATACACCTGGGCACCCTGAATCTGATCAAATAAATCATCAATCCTCAGCAATGGATACTTGTTTTTGATAGTGACTTTGTTCAACTGCCGATAATCTATACACATCCTCATCGATCCATCTTTCTTCTTCACAAACAACACAGGTGCACCCCAGGGCGAGACACTCAGTCTAATGAAGCCCTTATCAAGCAAATCTTGGAACTGCTCCTTCAATTCTTTCAACTCTGGCGGGGTCATGCGGTATGGCGAAATGGAAATGGGCTGAGTGCCTGGAGCCAAATCAATGCAGAAATCAACATCCCTGTCGGGTGGCATCCCCGGCAGGTCTGCAGGAAACACCTCTGGAAACTCACGAACAACCGGCACTGAATCCATGGAAGAAACCTCCACACTAGAATCGCGGACATAAGCCAAATAAGCTATACACCTCTTCTCGACCATATGTCGAGCCTTCACATGAGAGATAACCCTGCTGGCAGAATGGCCAAGATTCCCTCTCCACTCTAATTGAGGCAACCCATGCAAAGCTAAGGTCACCATCTTGGCGTGACAATCTAATATGGCATGATAAGATGACAACCAATCCATACCCAATATGACATCAAAATCAACCATGTCGAGAAGTAGAAGATCTACACGAGTCTCAAGACTCCCAATGGTGACCACACACAAACGATAAACACGATCTACAAAATAGCATCTCCCACTGGTGTGGACACATACACAGGAGCACTCAAATAATCACGGGGCATAACCAAATAGGAAGCAAAATAGGATGACACATAGGAGTAAGTAGATCCCGGATCAAATAGAACTGAAGCATCTCTACTGCAAACTGAAACAGTACCTGTGATAACAGTGTCAGATGACTCA
>AWOL01S0041377.1:0-22794 GCA_000715115.1 Nicotiana otophora | reverse complement strand
GCCTTTGCGTTCGCAAGACATTGCTCGCGTTCGCGATGAAGGAACGATCGACTCTTCCCCAGGTGTGCCTAACACTACGCGTTCGCATGGAGCTGATCGCGTTCGCAAAGGGTAACGCCCTCATCGCTTCACGTTCGCGGCTAAGCCTTCGCGCTCAGGAAGAAGAAAACTTCAGCTACCCAGTTTACTCTTCGCGTTCGCGAGAGTACCTTCGCGAACGCGAAGAAGGACCTGCCAGAACACCTGCTGCAGCAAAATACCAGATTTGTAAAGTCCAAAACATCCTGCGGCCTACCCAAAACTCACCCCAGCACTCGGGGCTCCAAACCAAATATGCACACAAGTCTAAAAACATCATACAAACTTGCTCGCGCGATCAAATCGCCAAAATAACACCTAGAACTACGAATTTAGCACCAAATCAAATGATATTCTCAAAAACACTTTAAAATTCCTATCTTCTCAACTGGACGTCTCAATCACGTCAAATCAACTCCGTTTCTCACCAAATTTCACAGACAAGTCTTAATATCATAATGAGCCTATACCGGGCTCCAGAACCAAAATACGGACCCGGTACAAACAATGCCAAACATCAATCAATTCTTAAAAATAAATAATTTCCAGACTTTAACTTTTCATCAAAAATTTATAACTCAAGCTAGGGACCTCCGAATTCGATTCCGGGCATACGCCCGAGTCCCATAATTCGATACGGACCCACCGAGATTGTCAAAACATGGATCTGGGCCCGTTTACCAAAAATGTTAACCGAAGTCAAATAAAATTAATTTTTTAAGGCATAAATTCTTATTTTCATCAATTTTCAACATAAAAGCTTTTCGAAAACCTGCCCAGACTGTGCACGCAAATCAAGGAGGGTAAAAATAAGATTTTTAAGGCTTAAGAGTACAGATTCGAGTTTTAAAACATAAGATGTCCTTTTGGGTCATCACAAGTTCTTTGCTCGATACTTTGTTGAACTTACGAATATTGTTATATCTTATTTCATAGACC
Organism: Nicotiana otophora; assembly: GCA_000715115.1. Taxonomy (NCBI): domain Eukaryota; kingdom Viridiplantae; phylum Streptophyta; class Magnoliopsida; order Solanales; family Solanaceae; genus Nicotiana; species Nicotiana otophora. Next base: position 21,777 of record AWOL01S0041377.1, on the reverse strand, counting down.
TGGTTATCCATTCGTATGACTTTACTGCATCTAGGTAGGTCATACTATACCATAACTCTTACTTCGATTTCTCGTTATTGAGGTCTGCTACTGAACTCCAGGTTACTTTTATTGCTTATCACATATGTATAAATCTAAGTCATTTAATGCTTCCTCATTACTGTTCATCTTAAGAATGACGGCTTAATCTCATCTCATACTTTGTGACTTTTGTTCATCCATTGTTGATTCACCTCAATATTGATCTACAATATACCACTGATAACTTGAAACTTCTTACGTAATACCTTGCCACTAGGGCTTGCATTGCATCGAGGAATATTTGATGTGATTTTCCTGATCCACCTGGGGGCGATACGATACTATAATTCCATAATCGTATTTCATAGCATCCCAATGTGATTTACCTTATGTGGGTATTTTAATCCTTTACAATTCATGAAATCATTACTCAATCGAAGGCCCAAACATCATCCTTTATCTATCACAATTACACCCTTATTCTACTACCAGGCAGCATTCCATCTCTTCTAAATGCTATTAGTCTTAGACTCCTTTGAGTTCGTTCAGGCTATGCTGAGTTTTCTGTGACTAAGAGAAACCATAGGTTGGAAGATATGCCACTGACGACGCCGCTACCATTCCTGGATACTGAATCCCAGCGCTTCTAACCTTCTATCTGTAGTATGGATTATTCATAACCTTTTGCATTTGAGTATCTCGTACGTCGTTCACCTTTATCTTATTTACCTTAAAATATCGCATCACATCTTCTATCTCTTTCATGGCCTCGCTTTAACATAGGTATAATTCACATTCACAACTTGAAGCTCTATTATAATACTTGCACCTCCGGTGCATACACAATCCGGTGGGAGCTTCATACTGACTTCTTATAAGGCTAGAACTCTTCTGACTGGCTTTATCGTAGAGCCGTTATAGAATATGGCCATTGTACTATCTCTCTTATACCTCTAATATTTAAGAGTGATCCTGCAATGTTCTCAATCACGAGGTCTATAATTTTCTGGGTCCAATAATCAGACTCCTGTTTTACTTAGTTGGTGTAACTCTTTAGTTTCCTCTTCCCTCTTATCAAACTTTATGTAGGCTTAAGCTATCTTCCGATCTGCGGCTCATGGTATGAGTTATTACTTTATCCTTTCATAGACGTTATGGAATATCTGTGATACCATCATCTAACAATTCAATCTCTTTTCTATGACCTCGACTCAATTCTTTCTTTTAACTTATACCAGCGTATTCTACGACTGTATGATTGTCAACATATATGCTGCATGGATAATACTCTGAAATCTTGAGTGCATTCATAACGTAACTAACTCTGGATCATTGATCGAATAATTCCTTTCGTTCCTTCTCAGCTTTCTTTAAACGTAAGATATTACCTTTCCTGGTCTTTCTGCCCCCTTGTTGCGTGCATACTTAGCTTATCTTAGCTCCCACGCATGCCGGAGTTCTCGTGCAACTCATATGATCTCGAATCCTACTTTTGATTTTATTTTTTATTTTTTTTACTTCCCGTTCATTAGCCACGGTAGGTGCCACTTTCTTATGGAGTGCATACAATATTGTAGTGAGACTGTTTTTACATGACCATTTCCTCGTCACTGTGCTTAGGTTGAAGCCTTCTTCCTTATTTCCCCAGCTAGTCTTTCGTTGTAGTACTTAGGGAAGACCTTCGGACTCTTGTAAAGCTGCGAGCTTATTACATCGTATACTTGACAGAATTTTCGATGTTCTTCCTTGCCTATAATTATCCGTAGTTACTTATTTCCACGCCCTAGTGGCATTCTCTTTTATTTACCTTTAACTACCCCAACTCCTATCTGAATATATCTCAAGGATCATGATGTCATATCTGCGAGACTGAATTCCCGTGTTGGGGTTCCCTATGTTTATCTTGCACGATCTGTTGATTTGTCTGTAACCTCTTATCTAGCCATAACTAGACTCTTCCTGAATCAACTACTAACTGCTCGTTGGTCCATTTTCATATCTGTATTCCGTATAATCCCTCGTGGGTTATTCCCTTTTTCTTAACTTACATCTTGCACTGGCTCCTTATATCAATAACATCTCGGGTAGGAACCTTTACTTCCTTTCCTTGACATCGAGTTTGCATAATGTTCTGGAATTGTAGCATATCTGTAGGATTTGAATCAGTGCAATCTCATTCCTTTTCTCATTTTAATCGCATTATTTTACCATTCCATAGTTACTAGAACCGTTTAATTCTTACTTCATGACACATCACTCCATATTCTCCCCTTTAGGGTAGTACTAAGAATTGGAGCTACAATGATCTATGTATAGATGTTTTAAATCTTCATCTTTGGCATCTTTTCACATCATCGATGATTCTTACTCACCTCGCGGCAATCCTTCTGTACCAAGGATAACGAAATTCCTCACTCGTGAGGGTGACACTTAGTGTAATTGGCACATACAGTCCCTTAAGCTTAACTTTACTCACCTTGCTTGATTTAGGAAAGCGTCTTCCTGAATGACCTTTAAAGGGTATTCCTCTATCGTCCATTCTATTATCGCCGGGACGCAATCTCTAAAATTCTCATGATGCCGACTATTACTCAGTCCCTAGTTCATGCTTAGTTTATCTTGTTCATCAGTCCATGCTGATTTCTTATTACTCTGGGGTCTAACTTTTTCTTTTGGTAGTCACGTTGGAGTCACGAACTTATTTCTCGAAATGAGGATATGACTTTATGGCCTATACTCTTTTGTTATCTCAAGGCCTGTTACCTCTCGTCCTTTCCTTCACCTGACTATAGATTCTGTAATACTGTCATCTTTTTGATCTACCGTTGTCATACATGTATCACATCTTGCTCATAATGCTTTATTAACTCTCTTCTTATTCCCCACTAACATTTATGTCTATCACTTTATTCTGAAAACTCAAACAAGATATTCTTTTGCTTGTAACTCCCCTTGCTCCATTTACTGGCTCTTTGGGTTGCCTAACATTCTTTCTCCACTAGGGACAGGAGCTACACTAAGGTAATATTTATCCCTTCAAGGCTTCCAGTGCCTATCTTTGTAGTATTCATATCTAGTTGTACTACTTTAGAGTGCACCTTCTGGGTGTCTCACAAGGAGATCTATTAGCACATTTGCAATATCCTTCGGAAATGCCAGCTAACGCTAACAATCCATCCACCATTTTGGGTTACCCTGACCCCAGTTAGATCCTGATATCCCGCCTTCTCTTATACTACTCAAAAGGCTTATATTCCTCTGCGATAATCTTCATTAGCTGGGTAGCTTGTACCCTTTTTCATCTTGCTTATTTTACTTGCTGAAACTTATATCTACCTTCTGATTCTTTGTATATTCCTCTGCGATAATCTTCATTAGCTGGGTAGCTCGTACCCTTTTTCATCTTGCTTCTTTTACTTGCTTAAACTTGTATCTACCTTCTGATTCTCTTATTCCTTTTTACCATAAGAGTGGATAGACATTTTTGCCTTAGGGATCCTTATCAAGAAGTTTTACACATTTTAGTAAACACATGATCTGCTAAAGACCTCACATTTACTCATCATAAGCATCATGAAAAATCGAGTTCCTCTGACTCAACTCTTCCACAACTATATCTCTTACCAACTTTCTGGATGTAGGCATCGTCGTATTATGAATAAGATACAGTTTAGGAAATTAAGTTCTTACAACTGAGCTCTATCACACGATCTAGAGTAAGAAGAAAGAGTGACAGTCCTAAATGCCCTGTAGCCGCTTTCTTATAAGTGATGTGCACAACACACCCATAAACAAGACTCTACTAGACACGGCTTGTAGACTCCCTAGGACAGAACTGCTCTGATACCACTTTTGTCACGACCCAAACTGATGGGCCGCGATGGGAACCCGGTGCCTTACTCAACCGAGTACCAACATTTCATATCATTATTATCATACTATCACTGGCAAATGGGCCAGACGGGCTGTCATGGGCTAACCAGAATAAACATAAGGGAATACTCAACATAAAACGACCCAATTTGACGTAAACAAGTATGCATGTGACATAGGGCCTATAAGACCAAACTTTCACTGAACATAAGCCGATAAGGCCGTACAATCTTTCACGTACACGATATATGTCTACAAGTCTCTAAGGATACATAAATGTTATAAAGGTCGGGACAGAGCCCCGCCATACCAATCAACACATTTTCTAATCATACTGACCAATAGCAACTCTGGAGCAAATGGAGCGCACCAACATCTTTCGCTGAGCTGATAGCCTACTTGGAGGACTCTCGACCTATCTATCGGGACCTGCGAGCATGAAACGCAGCATCCCCAGGCAAAAGGGACGTCAATACAAATAATGTACCGAGTATGTAAGGAATGAAAATCAGTAAACAATAGACATGAGAGAAACATGGAGTAAAAGACTCAACATGTACATTGAATATCTCTCTAAATGATTTAATATTATAATATCATGCATATGTGTATAAATGTCAAACCATGCATGGGTATATGCGTTTATAACATCATCAAGCCTCTAAGGGCATCCCATCATATTATCTCGGCCATTGTGGGCAAATCATCAACGTATACCAGCTGATCAGGTGGTGGTGCGTATATAACGTCGTAACCTTTTCCCAAATCCCATATACATATAATATACACATATATAACGCCATCTGGTCATGAGTCAATGTACATGTATAAATGCATGAAATTCATAAGAAGTGCATTAATAAGATTTCTCGGAATGTCATAAAAATAATACGCATGTTGGATAAAATTTATCAAATACATATTTTTCTGAGACCCATGAACAGAAGATATAATAATAATTTACATGGGGAATCAAGAATATAGACACCCCTATTATTTCTATGAATAGAGTTATTTATCGAAGTTGTGCATTTGCTCGTTTCGTTTGTGTCTTATAAATCATGCCAAAAGAAAGAAGGGATAGCCTTAACATACCCGAACCGATTCTCTTGACAATCCCTCTAACACACGTTAATTGCGACGAAATACGTGACGGCAAGATCGGAGTAGAGAAATATCTGTATGATATTCTTGAGAAAGATTGCACTGTACTCCCTTATAATTGCAAATCTCACGTTGCTTTGAATTGTTGAAGATCTTATCTTGCTTATGTGACCTACGTTTGTAACACACAAACATTTATGACTAAATTCTCATCACATGCATATAAGAATGAGTTTCTAGCTTACGATTCTTCATAATGAATATGTGACTCTCTTTATTAAAGGGATATGACTCAGGTTCTTTAAGAATGAATATATGTCTCTTCTTTATTAAATGGATATGAGTCATGTCCTTTAAGACTTGCCATATAATATAATGACTAAGAGTCACAATTCTTGGGTGGCTTGCTGCCACGTGGGGGAGGGTCTAATATTATCCAAATATTTTTAATTAATATCCCACTAAAAGTCATTAATTACCCAATTATCCACATAATTTAAGAATTACCTCAACTTACTTAAAATACTACTCACTTTTAATACACTTTATACACCTTACTATCATGGCCATATGGTACCTTGTATGGTACTAGTCCATAAATACCGGGTATTATAGATCGGACCATATTTGTTTCTCAAAATATCAAACTTCGACGAAAACGCATTTTCTTCGATTTGCTTACCCTCTCACCTTTAGGAATTTACTTATCCCTAGGTTGAAATAGCATAATACTTATAATTCCAAAACAAATCTCATTCCCGATCTTATGTCGATTTATTTATGGCGTACTTTCACGTACGAAAATATGGGATGTAACAGTATGCTCGGTCAAGTGAGGCACCGGATGCTGGTCTCGCCTCCCCAGGTTTGGGGCGTGACAAACTTGGTATTATAGCAGGTCTGTCCTAGGGAGTCTACAAGCCGTGTCTAGTAGAGTCTTGTTTATAAATATTTTGTGCCCCACATTATATAAACATGAAGCTATAAGGCATTTAGGAGTTGGTTACCCTTCTTTCAAATCTAGATCGTGCTATAGAGCTGAGTGTAAGAGTTTGAGTCAGGACTTTTGTTTGCTAATGATATAGAGATGCTCCCAATTAGAATGATTACCGCTAGCTAGAAGGCTAATACAACAGCTTGTAAGAGCACTACTAGAGAGAAAGTTCTTGACAACGTGACCTAGTTTGAGGCCCTATCAGATCGTGCATACCATATGTGCAAATTTCCTACTTAAGACCCTAAGATGGGAATACTAACACACCCCGCGAATAGCAGGTCATGGGAGTATCAGGAGGTAAGAGTATAAGTTTCAACAGGTAAAAGAAGCAAGGTAAAGAAGGTTACGAGGTACCTAGTTAGTGAAGATTAGCAGTATTTACAATTTAGGTAGAGAAATATAAGAATTATGAGTTACTTTCAATAGTAACAGAGGTATGTACAATTGGCCACACCCATCTCAGTTATGCACTATCGAAACTAACATATATAGTTTAAGAGAAGGATGTGATATCATGATCAAGTTGGGGTCAGAGTAACCCAAAATGGTGGATGGATTGTTAGCATTAGCTGGCATTTCTGAAGGATATTGTGAATGTGATAATAGTTCTCTTTGTGAGACACCCAGTTGTGCACTCTAGAATAGTACAGTCAGATATGAATACTACTAGAATGTTTAGGAAATACAGAGGATAGGTACTAGAATGAAGAAAGGATAAATATTTACCTTAATATGACTCACGTCCCTAGTAAAGAGAGAATGTTAGGCGACCCGAACAACCAGTGAGATGGAGCAAGGGGAGCTATAAGAAAAATTAATGTTTTGTTGAAGTTTTCAGAATAACGTAATAGACAAAAATATTAGCAGAAGAATAAGAAAAGAGTAAATGGTGCATTATGAGTAGATGTGATAAATGGGTGATAACGATAAATAAAAATATGATAGGATGACAGAATCTATAGTCAAGTAAAGGAAATGACAAGAGGAGAGAGGCCTCGAGACTATAAAAGTGTATAAGCCATAAAGTCATATCCTCATTTAAAGAGATGATTTAGTGGCGCCAATGTGATTACCAAAAGGCTAAGTTAGACCCCTTTGAGTAATAGAAATCGGTATGGGCTAGTAAACAAGATAAACTGAACATGAATTAGGGACCGGAGGATTTGATAATAGCCAACATCATGAGTATTTCAGAGACCGCATTCCAACAATAATAGAATGGACAACACAAGAATAATCTTTAAAGGTCATTAGGAAGACTCTTCCCTTTAGCAAGCGATGTGAGCAGAGTTAAGCTTAAGGACTAAGTGTGCTAGTTACACTATATGTCACCCTCGTGCGTAAGAAATTCAGTTATCCCCAGTATAGAAGGGTTATTGCAAGGCGAGTAAGGGTCATTGAAGATGTGAAGAGATGCCGAATATGAAAAGGTAAAACATCTACAAGTAAATCTTCAGAGAAATAAATGTTAGTACTCCCCTAAAGGGGAAAATATGGTGTGATATGGTTAAGTTGGAGTTAAGTTGTTTAGGTAAATATAGAATGGAAAAGGAAGAATGCAGTAAAAAGGCTAAAATAATGAGACTGTACTTATTCAGATCCTATAGATATGTTATGACTCTAGAACGTTTTGCAAGCACGACGCCGAAAATAGGCAGTAAGGGTTCCCGGCCAGGATGTTAATTGATAAATAAGTGCAAATGGACACCTGATACATAAGGGGCCAGTGTGAGAGGTAAGTTAAGCACAAGACATAACCCAAGAGAGGTTACATAGAATACAGATATGAGAATGGATCAGCGAGTAGTTAGTAGTTGATTCAGGAAGAGCCTAGTTATGGCTAGACAAGAGGTCATAGATATCAACAGAGCATGCAAGATAAACTTAGTGAACCCCATCATATAGATTTCAGTCTAGCAGATATGATATCGTAATCCTGGAGAAATATTCAGATAGGAGTTGGGGTAGTTAAAGGTACCATATAAGTGTTATAAAAATAAAAGAGAGTGCCACTGGGGAGGCAATGAAAATTTGAGTTCAAAAGTAACCCTACGAGCACAAGGGCACTGAGGTAAGTAACTACGGATAATTATAGGTTAGTAAGAACATCGATAATTCGGTCGGGTATATGATGTAATAAGCTCGCAACATTACAAGAATCAGAAGGTCTTCCCTAAGTACTACAATGAACGACGCAAAGGAAATAAGGAAGAAGACTTCGACCTAAGCATAGGAACCCGAAGAAAAATGATCTTGTTACAACGGTCTCATTAGAACATGGTATGAACTCCATAAGAAAGTGGCAGCTATTTTGACTAATGAACGAGAAGTAATAATCAAAAGTAATATTCAAGAACATATGAGTTATAGAAAAGTCCAGTATGCGTGGGTATTAAGATAGCCAATTATTCATGCAACAAGTGACAGAACGGCCAGAAAAAGTAATTGCTTACATTTAAAGACAGCTGAGAAGGCACGAAAGAAATTATTCGATCTATAACTAGTGTTAGTTATGTTATGATGTAAGGCCCCAAAAGCTTTTGCCAAGGAATTTAAGGTTTTGTGGTGCCGAATGTAGACTAATGTGTACGGAGATAGTAGTTAATCTTCATGGCGAGCCAGCTCGCCGCAGCACAGACGTTTTGGGTTGAAGAATGCAATTATGGGGTCAGTTTTGCGACCGCATATCCGTTCAGCGGGCTGCATGTCCATCGCGGAGTTGAACAGAAAAATTGTTGAATTTTGAAGGTCATTTTGCAGTCCATTATGCGATCGCATATCCATTTCGTGGTCCGCACTTCCGTTGTAGATTTAACATGAAGAATTTTGAAGGGTGAATCTGCGGTCCATTTCGCGGCCGCATAATTGGTCTGCGGACCATAGACCAGCCGCAGACCTGTCCAGACCAACCCAGTTTTTGGGATTATTTTTGTGGGCCGCATACCTGTTCTGTGGTCCACTCTGTGATTGCAGAGTTGAGTTTGAAGGGTCCATTTTCTATTTTTATAACCCGACCCAATTTCTTATAAAATGACTTTGGGGTTATTTTGGCCAGGTTAAACGCATATTTTAGAGAGAGAAGAGTGCTTTAAACAGAGAGAGGAGGGATCCCCAAGTGCATTGATCATGAATCCCTACCCCAATCTGGAATATTCAAGGGAATCATTCACTAGACCATCATATACCCGGGTAAGACCTTGTCCTAAAACCTTCATGCAATTGTTATGGGTTTAATTAGGTTATGGAGTTGGAGATAGGCCATGCTTGTGACATTAGGTGGTAGTAGGTGGGATTGTTGAACTATTTTGGGTAGTTTCTTGTTAAAATTGGTTGAGGGAGGAAGAGATTACCATTGTAGAGCTTCGTAGTCGATTTTGCATAATAGGTGTTTGACAAAATTTCTAAGAGAGTTACACCATGAGAATCCTTCTAATTATTATCCTATTTTCTCTACCTTCCTATAGATTGATATTTCTAGAAGTGTTGGGATGTTGTAGTAACTTAAGGAAAGCTCAAGCAAGGTATGTTGGCTAAACTTCTCTCTTAGAATCAAATTCCGTGATGTTCCCATAAGTTTCAATTATGGTTGTCCCAAGTTCCTAATTCCCATGTTCCGAGTTGTTCCTAATAAATTTGATTATCCCGAGTAAGCAAAGTGTCAAAAGATGTATGTACTCAAAACGTGTTCCAATTACTCCTATCTCATCATGATCTCCTTTGGGAATGTGTTCAAGTATGGTTTATGTGTTAAAGCTTTATAACTTCAATTCATGTTTCAAATGAAAGTCCATTATGCTTAACATGGAAAGAAAATCCCATATGCTTAAAGCTCATATAGCTCGTATACATATCAAATTTCTATTTCAAAATTCCCTTATTGTTAAAAAACTATGACAATGTTTGGAAGTGAAAGAAGTGAGATCGAGGTATAAAATGTTGCCATGGTTATTGTAACTAGAGCATATGATTTGAATTTGTGTTTCAATCATAAGTCACCATGATCTCCTTTGTAAGAGTTTTCAATGTCTTTTGAGTCCTTATTAACCCATGAATTGAAACTGTGCATTGCTCTTTTAAAGAGGTACTTCAAAAGGAATTGGTGTATTACTCGTTTATGATTTTTAACTTATGTTGCTATTGCAAGTCATTTTGCTTCGTACTTTGGAAAGAAATCCATTGTGTTTAAAGCCTTCATTACTAATGAATTTAATTTATGATTTCAATATTCTACATGTTGATGTTTGTGATGATGCTTCTTGAAAGTAAAGAAATGAAAGTGTGGAATATGAGATACGCCCACTGTGCCTTGGATGAGGAATCATATGTATGGCCAAGAGAGTCAATGAAATAATGATGTTGTGAGTGGTTGAAAATACTAATGAAGTGATATATGGTATGAAAGGTTATGAGGTGAATGTATTTGTATCCATATTTCCTATGTGTGCAAAACAAAAATGTTTTTGGGAGTATCATTAGCAAACCGAGGAAGGGTGGGTTGTAACGGTCCACACCCGAAACTCACGTTCCGGTGTAAGAGTGGATTGTGATTATTCTCCTTATTTGGGATGAGATTGATGTATTGAGAATATTCCCCTTGATTGGGATGAGATTGTTGATAGCCCTGGATTTGATATCAACTCACACGGCATATGTGGGAAGACCCAACTGGTCGAGTGGTGATCGGATGCCATGTAGCGCGCATGGTGGTTCCTACTCTTGGTAACACCTTTCTTTTGCATCACATGTCAATCCACATTGTTTGTGGAGAGATGGCCTAGCTGATCGGGCGTGATTGGACTCCATGCTAAAAACACGGTAGTATATCGGTGCTAATGATCTCCCAACCAAAAACAAATAATGTTATTTTTGTATTCTGAAAATTTTTATGTTTTAACTTGGCATTTGGATATTGTTGATTGTTACTTACTGCTTCCATGGTTTTCACTTTCTTATATTGGCATTTTATTTCGAAAGAGTACATTTAGCTTTACATACTAGTACTATTCCACATGTACTAATGTCCCTTTTGTCGGGGTTGCTGCATCTTCAATAGATGCAGGTGGTTCGTCAGCGGGCAGCTTTGGTCCACGTTAGTAGTTACTCTTTATTCAGCAGGTTTTGGGTGAGCCCTACTGTGTTCCTGACCTAATTTCACTTGTTCTTATACTTTGTGTTTTGAGGTATAGCTGGGGCCTTGTCGCCGGCACTTCCATATTACTCTTATGTTGTACTTAGAGGCTCCGTAGACATGTTGTGGGTGGTGTTCAATGTTGGGAAATAAACTAGAAGTGTTGGTATTTTGGCAAACATGTTTTCTCTCATAAATATGAATTTGTGATGTTTTGAAAATTGTAAATGAATATCCTTTAAGTAATGGAAAAGAATGTGAAGCACTTGACTCTTCTTGTGTCTATCTTTTGTTATTGGTTCTTAAATTGTTCAAGGGTAAGGTTGGGTAGAAGGCATCAGGTAGGCTTGCTTGATCGGGGTATCTCAGTGGAGTTCCGATCGCGCTCCCCGAGGTTGGGGCGTGACATATGACCGCACTAAGATTTTGGAGTATTATGCATGCAGCATTTATATTAACATTCTTACAATTATAGGAAACTTCGATATAAGTTAAAAGAAAGAATTGAGTCCACATCACAACAAAGACTTGAATTGTTAGAAGATTATAACATGAATGTTCCATAGCGTCCACGAAAGGATAATGTAATAGCAAATACCCCGAGCCACAAATTTGAAGATAGCTTAAGCCTACTTAAAGGCTGAGAGAGAAGAGGAAGCTCGAGAGTTACATCAGCTAAGTAGATCAAGACTCCGAGTATTAGACCCAGCTAGTTATAGAAATCATGACTCAGAAAATTATAGAATCACTCTTAATAGCAGAAGTACAAGAACGATAGTACAACGGGCATATTCTATAATAGCTCTACGATAAAGTCAGTTAGAAGAGTACCAAACTTAGAGATAACAAAAGGTGGAGTAGGGATGACATGTTAAATATGTGCCCCCACTGTTGCGGGACTTCAAGGCATTACCACAGCGAAGGAGCATCATTTTTACCATTCAAGTAAAGAACACTGATGACAGTAGCATCATAATCTAGAATACTGCAGAAATAAGAATACACGATTTGAGACGAGCTACATCATGTGGTCGGTAATTCAAAGATGATCATGGACTATAAAGTAAACATGGATGAACAACTCTCCAGATCGATCATTCAGTTCAGACGTATCTGCTAGGACAAGCTATGCCAAAAATAGAAATGTGCTAGCTTTTACAGAAGTACCATAATTTAAAAGATCAAGAATATGATTGAGCTAAGATGGCAAGTCAAGTGTAAATTTTTACGAGACCAGGATAAGTCAAGCGACTAGAATACGAGGTTAAGAGGTTTAAGCCTATCCTAAATCACTCTCTCCTCAAGAGGAGTAGAAATATATGTGTATCTCTATACAAGGTGCGACATAAGGGTTGAATAGCAATTTTACAAGTACCAAGCTGATGACTAAGCTTAAGAAAAGTAAAGCGAGAACTATAAGAGCCAAGGTCAGGATTGTAATTGGTTCTAAAAGTATCAGAATAAAATGTAGCCGATGGCGAAGGTTATAGAATAAGAATTGCTAAAGTACGAACGTATGGAAAGTCATAGACAACCGGCATTCCTAAATATGTCGCCTACGAAAGGCGTCATGAGATCCAGTAAGAAGGGCAAGCTTAGTCTGATATATACGAGGCTTTACAGAGTCATTCGACAGATAGGTAGAGTAGCTTATGAGCTTGAATTTTCTCCAGAGTTAGAGTCAGTCCATTATCCATAATATAGAAGTGCACTAGAGACCCTTCACGGGTTGTCTCAGTAGATGACGTTCAAATTACAGAGGATTTATCCTACGAGGAGATTCCAGTGGCTATGTTAGATCGACAAATCTTTAGATTGAGGACTAAAAATGTAGCCTCCATGAAGGTATTATGGAAAAATAAGACATTGAAGAAATGACGTGGGAAGCCGCAGAGGTGTTGAAATCTAAATACACCCACCTATTTCAAATTGGAGATATGACACGAGACAGGATAATACAGCACAACCCGGTTCAAACTAGTAGGCGGTCAGGTGAGCTCTTATTTTTGACTTGTAGTACTTATGATTGATGGCTGTGTGAGGCCAAGTGTTGTTATTTATAGATATTAGCCCTATGTGGCATATATATTATGTTTTTTGGATGCGTGCACATTGTTTTTAGTCTAGTGTACACAGGAGATTGGAGGAATTTTCGCGAGTCTCTAAGAGTTAACAATCGAGGACGAATGTTCCTAAGGGTGGAAGGACATTACACCCTGTGTTTTCATATTGTAATGAATCTTTAGTTAATCAATATAAGCCGGAGATTTTAAGCACATTTACAAAGATAATGATGAGTTAACACATGTGTTACGGAAGTATCGTGAGGGTTAGAAACTAAACAAATCAAAGATGTTATAACCCTCACTTTTGGGATAAAACTAGGAGTGTGTAATATGATAAGGAGGTAATGTTTTAAGGTACATGAATCATATAATATTTGTGTGTTAAGTTTTGAAGTCAAGCAAGTTGTAAAACAAAAGTCGACAAAAGTTGTCGCAAGATAAGTTCATAATCTTACTGACTTTTGGGACAAATGTCATCGAGCTTTTCTCTCAATATACTTGGAGTAACGGGGTGATACACCCATCAAATTTAATATCCACAAGTCTAGTTTCCAACTCATTAAACCGTTTTTCGATAGGATATCAGAGTAGAGAGATATTCGCAATTTTACGAGGCTACACAGGCAGCCTCTATGGGACCCACTTGGTTGGTGGCCGACCTTCACCCATTTTTATCTCCTTTTTGGGATGAGCTTTGCTCAGTTTTCGACCTCCTTCCATCCTCACACTCTCCAAAGCATACCAAACATCTCCCCCAATGCTCCAAATAAATTCAAAAAAATAAAAGATATACAATAACCCAACATCAAATTTAGCCAAAGGTGAAGAATAACCCTTGTATGATATTGTGATGATGTTGAGGGTTGTTGTGAGCTAATAGCAGCTTGGATGAAAGCTTATGGGTTCTATATGAGGTAAGTAACTTCATCCTCATACTCCCAAAAACCCTCCCAAGCAGTTCATAAGTGATTCAGAGTGAACCTCAATGATTTAACCCAAGATTAACCTTGAAGATTAGCTTAAGTGAAAATTAGCAGTTCTATGGTGTTGTATTGCTATTGAGGGCTGTTGTAAAATATGTATAGCTTTGATTTCGACTTGATTCTATTGTAGAAGGTAAGTATATTGTATTCTTGCTTGTACTTAAGGTTATCTTGATGTTGATTGAGTAAAATGGATGGATTAGACATGAACTAGTGAATAAAGTTGCTAATTGAGGATAGTTGGAGTTGTGGACTATTTTCTTTGTTATAAATATATAGTATAAGGATGGAGTCATTGATGAATGACTTCATTATCATGTTAAGGATATTGTTAAGTTAAAGTAAGAAATCTAAAAGAGGTGATATAGGGTATACAGATTCCAATCCGAGCTTGCCGCTCGTCATGAAGTAGTTGTAACTTGTTGTTATTACATGGTGTCTTGTTATTGATATTATTATGTTTTAGGATTTCTCTGGTTGTTGTTGTTATTGGTATATGATTTTGGAGGAGGCCCTTGTTACAGGGGATATGTTTCCCGAATTTACGTAAATGAGCTATTAGCTTAAGTTACGGACTTAGCCTTTACTTAGCACTGATTATGAATCTCCTTATGCTATTGTAGAATGAGTTGAGTTGTTTGAACAGTTGTGTAACACCCCGAAAAATTATGAAGTACTTGAGCGCTAGTAAGAAAGTTGATGTGCGCTAATTATATTATTTTATGTGCAGACAAGGGCTATTATAAGAATGATATCAATTGATCTTGATAATATATGTATGAAGTGCACTAAGAACAGTTTATGGTCTAAGAAGAGCCCCAAGGCTAAGGCAAGTTGAAAATTTCATGACAGAATAAAGTTTTAAGTGAGTTCGCACAAGACCTAATTTCAAATGCGTATACCTCTCTTGATATGAAGATTTATATGGTGTATTTCCTATCAAATTAAAGATCTTTGAGTCTAGTTTCCAACACTTCAAACCATTTGTCATTTGGATATTCCTACAAGAAGTTATGACCAAATTACCAAAGGCTGAAAAAATGCGATTCTACGACCAATTCTGCGATCGCAGAACCATTATGCGATCGCAGAAGTAGTTATGCGATCACAAAATGGTTGCAGACCTGTCCAGTGAAGCCCAGTTCTGGGCATCAAATTGTGTGACCATTATGCGACCCGCACACTAATTGTGCGGTCCATTGTGCGACCGCATAGCTGAGTTCGGAGGGTCAATTTTTTTATTTTCATAACTCGACCCCATTTTGATAAATAGGCTTTGGGGCTTATTTTGGGGTGTTTGTTTTAGGGTTTTAGAGAGAGGTAAGAGCATTTTAGAGAGAGAAGGAGGGAACCTAATATTATAATCTTCCGATCTTGCACCAATCTTCAAGAATCAAGGAAGCTAATCACAAGATCTTCATCTAAGAGGTAAGATTCTAACCCTTAATCTTCAATTTCGAGTTTGGGGTAAAGGATTGGTGATTGGGAGTCTTATTCTTGGGTGTAAGAGTATTATATATATATGCTTGTACCAATAAGATTTGTGGGAAGATTGTTGAGCTCAAATAAGTAAAGATTGAGTTATGGAGTGAAGAAAATCTTGTAGAAGAACCGTGTAGTTAAATTTGCACACCTAGTGTTTGATAAAATGCTCAAACAAGCTGAGACCATGAATATCTTCCTAATTATGGTTCAATTTTGTTATGTCTCAAAAAAGATTGGAATTGCTAGAATTTTCGGAACTTTGTAGTAATTTAAGGAAAGCTCAAAGCGAGGTATGTTGGCTAAACTTCTTTCATAAAATTGAATTCCATGATGCTCTTGTAAGTCTCGAGTTATTCTTTATAAATCAATTATTCCAAATAAGCTTTGTGTTGAAAGTTATATATTTAAAATGTATTTTTGGATACTATTATCATATGATGTTATCCTTTGGAAATGTGTTCAAAGCATGAGTTGGGTATAAAAATATTATGACTCCAAGTAGCGTTTGAAGTGAATGCTATCATGCCAAATTGTGTAAGAAGTCTCAATGTACATAAGACTCTTATTTGCTCATAGGTGTATTAAAAGTCATTATTTGAGATTCTTTATTGTCGATAATTTATAAAGATGCTTGAAAGTAAAAGTAGTGAGTTGGGGATATAAAGTGTAGACACCATACCAATAATGAAAGTTTTGATTGTGGCCAATAGAGCCAATAAAATGAAATGATGTGTGAAATTTGATGATGAGTATTGAAAGTAATGAAATGAAAGTATGGAATATAAGATACGGCCACCATACCATGAATGAAGAAAGATATGTATGGCAAAAAGGGAACCAATGAAATAATAATGTTGTATGTAATTGAAAGTACTAATGAAGTGATAGTATGGAGATGAAATGTGGTTGTTCGCCTAAATGAGAATTATTAGGTATTGTATGTCCCAATGGTTTCAACTACAGTTGTATGCTTCTGAAATAATGTATGTAAATGACTTCGATGTTAAGTCCTCAAGAATCATGAACTTAGCTAATGACTTCAAGATGTCATGTGAGTGAATAACGAGATGGAAGGGAGATGTCCTATGCTAAATGATGATGAACCATAAGAAAGGAAATTGGGCTTATTTGCCATTGAAATTGACTTATTGATTCACCATGCATGTGCTAATGTAATGTGCTATATTTCTCCATGATGGACATGAAAATGAAGTGTTCCAAGGATCCGGTAACTTACGACCTTAATGTAATGTTAATCATGTCGCTTTGAGTTTATACATGGTTATATGTATAATGATGTGTTATGAACCCTATGGACGGTCTATGAAATGCATAGGTATATCGTGTTATGAAATCCTATGGACGGTCTATGAAATACATAGGTATATTGTGTTATCAAATCCTGTGAATGGTCTATGAAACGCACAGGTGTATTGTGTAAGTAAACACTGTGAACGGTCTATGAAATGCACAGGTGTATTGTGTAAGTAAACACTATGAACGGTCTATAAAACGCATAGGTGTATTGTGTAAGTAAACACTTTGAACGGTCTATAAAACACACAGGTGTATTATGTAAGTAAACACTGTGAACGGTCTATGAAACGCACAGGTGTATTGTGTAAGTAAAAATTATGAACGGTCTATGAAACGCACAGGTGTATTGTGTAAGTAAACTCTATGAACGGTCTATGAAACGCACAGGTGTATTGTGTAAGTAAACATTGTGAACGGTCTATAAAACGCACAGGTGTATCGTATGGTATATGTTAATCATATAAACGGTCTATGAAATGTATAGGTGTATTGTGTATGGAATCCTATAAACGGTCTATGAAACGCATAGGTGTATAATATGATATGTGAACACTAGGGACGGACTATGAAATGCATAGGGGTAAGATAAGAGAGGGATATGGGCGGTCAAGTAAGACGCATTGTCAACGCAGACATTATGAGCCATTTTCATTGGTCTTGTTTGTACATGTTATTTCAATTACTTTATATTATGTGTTCCGCGTATAGATCATATAGCTCAATTGACCCTAAAAGAAGTTTAGAATGATGCAAGTATAATAAGGCTTGATATTTCAACCTACTTGATGTTTTGGTATTGTTCTGGACTTTCATTGATTTTGTGATTATTCCTCCTTGTAATATTAATTGTTTTATTAAGAGGATGTTTAATTATACATACTAGTACTATTCGACAGTACTAATGTCCCTTTTGCTGGGGGCGCTGCATCTTTTAATAGATGCAGGTATATTTCTACATGATGATATGGATCTTTGGTAGGGATCTTTTGTGCATCAGATTATGGTAAGCCTGCTACAATTCCAGTGGGCACTCGAGTCTAGTTGGTATTATGTACTTAGGTATCTATTGTCATAGAAGCTCCATGTACACTGTGGGTCATGTACTTAAGTTTTGAGTTTCGTCATGTATTTATATTCACGGATATTTATGAAGCTATGTACCCATCACGAGTGAAAAAGAAAAATAATTATGGGCCATTGAGCCAAATGTATTCAATATGAAAGTCATGATCTAATTATATTTTGATAAATCATGCATGAGTTATGATGAGAGGTTGATGTAACCTAGGCTTGCTCGACTGGATTGACTCGGTTGAGCGCCGGTCGCACTCCTCGGTTTTGGTGCGTGACAAGTTTCTTGGAAGTTATTAAGGAATCAACGGCATGATCTCATAACGAAATGCGTTTTATAATGAGACATAAAGAGAAGTCTGTACTCCTGAATTCATGAACATTATCTTAGTCTCATAAATTATAGTATTCTCCATTATCGGGACTTTATATTCTGTTAAGTATTGTCTTCTTTAAGTCAAGAGAGAATAGGGGGTGTGTGTGTGTGTGTGTGTATATATATATATATATATATATAGAGAGAGAGAGAGAGAGTATATAGTACTTTCACCACCACCGAGCTATAATCAGGGGGCAGGTCCCTATTGGACAACCTCTGATCAGATGGTAAGTTATATACCGAGCCTACTATGTCCAAACGCCTATGAGCAAGCCTAGAATGGCCGAGAAATGATTTAGATATCTAGCCTAGTATGGCGGAGCACCTATGGGCGATCCTAATACGGCTGAGCAGTTACACGTACCGAGCCTAGTATGCTCGAGCGCCTATAAGTGAGACTACTACGGCCTAGCAGTTACACATACCGAGCCTTATAAGGTCGAATAGCTATTTTATATACTATATTAAGAGAGTTTAGTCAGTATCAACAAGTAAGTATATCTTCAAATCATCATTGACTCTCAGTTACTTTCAATTATTATATTATTAGTTCATCTTCAGCTTTCAGTCATTCTATTACCTTACATACTTGGTATATTATTTCGTATTGATGTCCCTTTTGACGGAGATGTTGTATTTCATGCATGTTGGTTCTCATAGACAGACGGGTAGACCTCCTCAGTAGGTGTTGTCCAACTTCAGCTTGATCGGTAAGCTCTACGTCATTCGATGTTGCCGGGTCTGGAGTTTTGATATATATATATATATATATATATAGGGTGGGGACATATTCCGATCATAGTAGAGCCGTCAGTTGAGGCTTGNGCATGCTTTTCAATCAGTGCCAAGACGAGGATGTTCCAATTACTCGATCGTACCTACACTTATCTCTATTCTCATCCATTCAACAATAACAAAATACGACGAAACTTCTGTAGTTATTGTTGACAAGTACTTAATACTTTTCCTTGTGATAATTTGGTTTTAATATGTTACATATGTTGGGTTTAAGTTTATAATAGCTTATAATAGACTGAATGAGAAATGGAGGAAAAAGTAAAAAATTTAAATTTTCTTCTTTGACGAAGGGTCATTGTCTCATATTGTAGGAAGAGAGTTTTGATATATATATATATATATATATATATATATATATATATAGGGTGGGGACATATTCCGATCATAGTAGAGCCGTCAGTTGAGGCTTGTAGATATATCCTGTCAGTCAGTGCAATATGTTGGCCTTGTCAACCTGTATGTATTTTCTTTTTGTTTGTCAGCTATAGCAGTTATGACGGCCTTGACGACTCAACTTTATACAGATGTTCAGTTGGAGCTAATCTCCGCTTAGATTTATATTCTATTTCACAAATTGTCCTGCATTGCCTTTCCGACTAAAGTACCACATTGTATGTTCAGAGCCTCTCAGTCTCAGGTTGGTACGCTCGGTCAAGTGACGCACTGAGTGTCTGTCTCGCCTCCCTAAGTGTGGGGCGTGACAGGTTGACTAAGTCTGCACATTTTATTCTGGTAATGACATCCAACTCTTTAGAGCTGTTGGCTCAGATTTACATCTGGGAGATTATCCGCCTCACAGTGTGCACATTTCTATCATTTTAGACTGGGACACACAGTTCACTTCACACTTTTGGAGAGCTGTGCAGCATAAGTTGGGCACGCGGGTCGAGCTAAGTACCATGTTCCATCCTCAGACGGACGGATAGTCTCAGCGTACTATTCAAATTTTAGAGGACATGTTGTGGGCTTGCTCTATGGATTTCATGGTCAATACGTTTCTGCCTCTAATGGAGTTTGCCTACAACAACAACTATCAGTCGAGCTTCCAGATGGCTCCGTATGAGGCCTTATATGGGAGGCATTGTCGTTCTCCGGTTAGTTAGTTTGAGCCTGGTGAGGCTAGATTGCTAGGCACAGATTTGGTTCGTGATGTTTGGGAGAAGGTAAAAGTGATTCAGGAGCGGCTTTGAACAGCTCAGTCCATGTAAAAGGGTTATACGGACCGAAAGGTTCGAGATGTGGCTAACATGGAAGGTGAGAAGGTTCTTTTTCGAGTGTCTCCTATGAAGGGCGTGATGCAGTTTAGGAAGAGGGGCAAGTTGAGCCCGAGGTATATTGGCTCGGTCAAGATCTTGGAGAGAGTTAGGGAGGTTACTTATAGGCTTGCATTGCCTCTTAGCCTAGTAGAGTTACATCATGTATTTCACGTTTCCATGCTTTGAAAGTACAATGCAGATAGGATACATGTTTTAGACTTCAGTACGGTACAGCTTGATGAGAACTTGACCTATGAGGAAGTGTCGGTGGCTATTCTAGAGCAGGTTTGGAAATTGAGATCTAAAGATATTCCTTCTATGAAAGTGCGTTGGCGAGGTCAGCCGATTGAGGAGGCCACTTAAGAGTCCAAGTCCGCAATGAGGAGTAGTTACACGTACCTTTTTGATAGTCCAGATACATTTCTATGTCCGTTCGAGGACGAACGTTTCTTTTAGAGGTGGAGAATGCTACGACCTGAGAGCTCGTTTTGAGTACTATATCCCTTTTCTGTGTTTCGAGATTTTTCATAGCCGAATTTAATGATTTATGACTTGCGTGTGTAGTGCATGTCGATTTTCGGAAAGATTATATGTGAAATTTTAAAGAAAATGTGATTTTTGACTTTAAATGTGGCTAGAGTTGACCACGGTCAAAGGTTTTGGTAAATAACCTCGGATCAGTATTTTGATGATTCCGGTAGGTTCGTATGATAATTTCGGACTTGCACACATATTATGTTAGGGTCCCGGGTGAACCGAGGTGTTTCAACGCATTACGTGAAAAGTTGAAAATTTTGAGTTTAAACTTTGAAACTCTTGAGTTTTAATGATCGACTCTTAATATTTGAAGTTATTTTGATGATTTGAGCTAGATAACGAGTTTGTATGATGTTATTATACTTGTGTAAATGTCCAAATTGGAGCCCGAGGGTCTCGGGTGAGTTTCGGTTGGTTTTGGCTTATTGAGAATTTATTGTTGATGTTAATCTGCAGGCCTCGCATTTGCGAGGACCTGTTCGCAAATACGAGCACCACAATTGTGATGCCAAACTCGCATTTGCGATACTGGAGGGAGCTGGGTCAGCTTCACTTTTGCGAAACTCTATCGGCATTTGCGAAGGAGGAGGTCTTTGCTTTTGCGATGATCCTATCGCATTTGCGGCTGTGAAGGAATTAGGGGTAGCTTCACATTTGTGAACCTTTGTTTGCATTTGCGGACAGCCCAGGATTCGCATTTGCGAAGGAGGATCTCTTTGCTTTTGCGAGGATCCTATCGCATTTGCGACTCTGAAGGAATTA
>AWOL01S0041375.1:0-19165 GCA_000715115.1 Nicotiana otophora | reverse complement strand
TATATATATATATATATGTAAACAAAATTATTTATAAAGATTGTTTACAACGAAATCGGTCATGTCACTTAGAACCGCATCTTTGCCCATACCTACATATAAGAAAATTGATTTAAGTATTGAAAACCTCTCTTTTGAGCTACCAAATATTCGATAAAGAGGCTTACCGTGATTTTTGGCCTTTCATCGGCCCTTCGATAAATCATGCCATGAGCGCTCGGCATATGTGGAGGTCGAAGCCAGAGCCCGTACCCAGTTCTTGAGGTCAGGAATCGCACCGGACATCCAAGGAATCGCTGCATCACAAAAAAAGGATATCGGTAAGAAAGAAATGAAGAGTCAAAAAAATAGGAGATAACAACAGAGCTACACTTACGCTTCATGTTCCACTCCTCGGGAAACAGCATCTTTTCGGTCGGAATGAGGTCTGAAGTCTTCACTCGAACGAACCTGCCAATCCAGCCTCGATCCTTGTCCTCATCTATGCTCGAGAATAGAACCTTGGTAGCCCGACATTGAAGTTTTATTAACCCGCCTCGAAAAAGGTGAGGGCAGTACAATCAAATGAGATGATCGAGAGTAAAAGGCATCCCTTCGATTTTGTTCACGAAGAAACAGATCAAAATAATGATCCGCCAAAAGAAAGGATGGATCTCGCCTAAGGTTATTTGGTATTGACGGCAGAAGTCAATAATAATAGGGTCGAGGGGACCTAACCTGAAAGGGTAAGTATACACGCTTGAAAAACCCTTCACGCAAGTGGTGATATCTTCTTCAGGAGACTGGATTACTAATTCTTTGTTTTCCCAATTACAATATTTTTTTAGCTGTTTGAGGTGCCCCTCGGTTATCGAACACATATACCTCGATACCGAATCACATCAGCCAGGAACCGATGAGCCTTTGTCGACCTTAAAATCAGAGGTAAGTACACACGCCCCAGGAACGCACTCCTCAGGCGGCAACATGTTGTGAAGAAGAAGCTTTTTCTTTCTGAGGAATGGTT
This sequence comes from Nicotiana otophora, assembly GCA_000715115.1. Lineage (NCBI taxonomy): Eukaryota > Viridiplantae > Streptophyta > Magnoliopsida > Solanales > Solanaceae > Nicotiana > Nicotiana otophora. Next base: position 18,159 of record AWOL01S0041375.1, on the reverse strand, counting down.
TTTGATGTTTTCGCCATTTTTGGATTTGAAAATCGAGAATAGAAGGAGGTAACAAAGATTTGATGTTTTGAAGAAAAAGATTTTGCAGTAGAAAACGCGGAAGGGAAAATTTTGTGGACTTACATATGAATTTAGAAAGTGCGAGGAAGAAGTTAGAAAATTTAGAGTTTGGAGATGTAAAAGTGATTAATAGTGAAAAGGGGTTATTTATAGGTTGAGTAATGACGGTTCAATCGCAATAATGGCCGACCATCGTCTGACACGCATTAAATGCCTCGATAAACTGAACCGACAGGACAACTATCACACACGCCATGATCGGACTCGATGCAAATGTCAGTATATATCTAATCGTACCATTGAAAATTCATGTTGTTTCTCGCTACATCTCTCCCGAGAAACGAGGGGACTATCTGTATACGGTCAAAACCGGTTGGTCTTTCGTACGAACTGGTCGAAACGGTAATGCATTGGATCGAAGAGCATCATTATAATATAAGGTTGAGGTCCGAAGTCAGGTCATCAAGCTTCGAGCTCTAGGGACCGATTAATGTCGAGCTCGTTAACATAATCGAGCTCGAACCAGAAACGAACTATGATGCGAAGTGAAGTTATCGAGCTTACGAGGCAGAGACCGACCAACACTGACCCCGAATCAATATAAGGCCCTGAGTCAGAATTGAGCTCGAATCAATATCGAGAGCTCGACTCGACATCAAGCTCGAGCCAATATCGAGCTCATAGACAAGAACCGTTGCAACCGCACTAGAGGAGAGATCCTGGCTGGAATTATGGAAAAACTGATTTATCACGGGTCTCCCACTATGTATTTTTAATTATATGTGAAAGTAGAATCCCTCCACTATAAAAAAAATGGTTATTATTTCTAGAGGGACCAAGTTTTTTGGCATACATTGTAACTCAGATATCATATATTCTCATATTGAAGAATTATCCTTTCTTTTAGTCTCATAGATTGATTTATCTTACTTAATCCATAAACCATCCTCCTTTCAACCTTGCTTTTTTCTTATTCTTTACAGTCAATATTCAATATTCCTAGTTACTCTCACGAGTTGTGTCAAGTTACACCACATATCCTTAGAACTACGTACAAATTCAACTCTATCCATTTTTCGGGTAAATACTTCTATTATTGTTGTAATATATATAGACTATAGGCAGAGAATTTATTGGTGTAGTTCTTACGTGCGTGGAAATATAGATACACACACATTCACCAGCAAAATCCAAGTTCTTACACGGAAGATCAAAAGCATGGGAAGAACAAGTGAGACTTGCTCAGTTGGTAAAGCATCTCTACCCACGACCGTTAGTTCCTGTGTTCTAGTCACGCCAGAGAAAAAGTATGAAAACACTATAGACCCTCCTAAATTGGGAGAGATTTGAAAATAAAGTATGGGAATACATTGTCGAAGCACCATATTGTTTGGGAAATGAGTAAAAATGTGGAAACACTATAAATCCTCTTAAATTGGGAGGGATTTGAAAAAAAAAACTTACGGGAAGACATTGTCGAAGCACCATATTGTTTGGGAAAATGATGAAGAGGAAAAAAAAAAAGAGGTGGTTTGGGGCATGGGCGGCTCTAACACATTTGGTGGCCTAAAGCCAACTGTAATAAGGGGCCTTAATTATGAGTAATAGTTTTTGAAAAATATTCATATATAATTTTATTTAAAGATAATAGATTGAATCATTTGTAAATTCTTGAGTATCTATATTAGATTTTTCACTAACTACTTTTTAAATTTTATCATCTAACTCAACTAGAATAGTTATTTATTTATTTAAAGAATTCATATTTTCTAACTTAATTTTTTATTGTTTGCAAAATTTTTATGTAGAGCTCCTACTTGAGGTTGTATAAACTTTCATTTTTTGGGTGAGTTTTGAGTAACATGATTCATATTTTTTAGTTGTAAATTTTTAGTTCTAATAATAAGAAAGGCTATATATATAAAAAGTAAAATTATCAAAATAATTTAAATGAAAAATAACTAAAAGTTAAAACAACGGAACCTGAATGTAGATGTTAATAACTTACTCCTTCAAAATTCAAGAATAAACAAAAAAAAAAGGAAAAATGACATGGTATGACAACACATAAAGAGAATTGGAAATGTTTTAGCCTTCTCTTAGGTTTGGTAAAAGCGGCCCCAAAAAATAAGCATTATATAGCCAAATCTTAAAAAATCCTAGTTCCTTATTTCTTCTCTCTCCCTGTATCTCTTCTTCTTTCTCCCGTATCTCTTTTCTCTTTCCCCCTAATCTTCTTAAAGTTGTACTGCACCATTATATAGTCTCGATCAAGCAAAATGAAAAACAACATTAGTAGACGCACCAAAAAACCCCATCAACCAAATGATATATCTCAAACAAATCACTCAGCAACCCTTCAACCAGCATTAGTTAGACTTTTTTCGGGGATTAGCTGATGATAATAGATAATTTTACGGTGATGACTTTTTTCGGCGATTCTGAGTCTGCTCGGTAGTGAGCGTGATGGGTAAAGCAAAAACTGGATTATCTCAAAGAAAAATTAAAAAAGACATTGGTGGAAGGTTCCTCTAGTGAATAGCTCATTTCCACGCCATTAACAATAAACCCATTTCAATTTAGGAATTTTTCTTCCAAATAAATTTTATTTTTTGTGCTTCAAAAGTATTTCAATTAAAATAGAATTTATAAGGATTCTTAGTTAGACCCGCATTAGCGTTCGCTGTCCCCCATCCCACCCCAATTCTTTTGAGATTTGATTTTATTCTAGGGAATTCTCATCTTGTATATCAATGTATTTTTAGTATATATTTTTGTGTATATCCAAAAGAAAGTATATGTTATACAGTGAGATATACAAGGAAAGAAAATAAATTTTTTATATACATTTTAATATACACAAAGAATGAAAATAAAATTGTGATATACATTTTTGGTATACACATTTTTATATTTTAGGTATACCAAGAAGGAAAAAAATTATGATATACATTTAATATACACGAAGAAAGAAAATAAAGTTGTGATATACATGTTAATATACATAAAGAAAGGAAAGAAAGTTGTGATATACATGTTGATATACATTTATTGGCTATCTGATGTCAATATCTATAACTAGGGTTTTTTTTCTGCTAATCATGAGGTATGTTGTCACACCATGCCAAAATCTCAAAAAAGAATATGCATTTCACTTTTTCTAATGCCCTTTCGGCATTTTGATAGAAATGAAAAAAAGAAGCAAAAGATTGTGATTCATGTGATCAGGGAAAAAAAAGAGAAGCTCGCGCATACTTTGGTTAATATGCGGTATATGTCAAATATAAATGACCAAAAAAAGATCTACATTCATGAGTAAGGTAAGGTCTTGAATTCTTACCTTCTTTCTTTCAAAAGTTTATAAATTCAAAAATTATCTTCCTTTTTTATTAAAATTTTGTATTTCCTAGTTTAATTTCCTACTATAGTAGCTATTGGAAAATGCCCAGAGGCGGAGTCAGGATTTGAATCTTATGAGTTCGGAATTGTAATCATTTTAAATTACTGGGTTTTATATTAACAAGTTCTACATATTCAATGAATTTCTTAAGACAAATATATGAATTGAACAAAAATTACTGGGTTCAGCCGAACACGCATCCCGCACTCTACCTCCGCTCCTGAAAATGCCCCCCTAAAACTGGCGGGGCCTAAAGCACCTGTCTTAATGGCTTGTGCATTGAGTCGGGCCCTGGGTTGGGGAAGCAACTAGGAGGGATCAAACTCTTTTTATATGTAGCTTCGCATATAAATGGCTTCTTTGACTTCTGAATTAGCTTGCAACAAGCATTAGTTATTAGTATTACTTATTAGTATACGTTCATTGGTTGCATAGGAGCGTTTATTTAATACTTTTAGAAGTCTTGTTTTAGGCATTAAAACCCTTGTTTTAGGCTCCAAAAATAATAACATTTGAGGTCCAAAAAGATATTCTCCTCATATGTATGTATACTATGAATAAATGTGGCAACTTCATCATACCACAATACCTTGAAAATATATCATCAATCAAATCAATGTACTTTGAATGGCTTGTATGTTTTCATACAGAAGATACAACTAAGAAGAGATCTCTACATGTCATTGTTTTATAATTATAATTTTTCAAAAAGAACTGAATAAAATTTAGGAAGTAATAATAACAATATCAACCAAAAATAAGTTTTTACTTGGTATATATCATGAAACATTATATGTTGTTAGCTCGTGTCTTTCCCCTAAAATTATTAGTTATCGCTCACTGCACAACTAGAAATGATAAAAGAATTAATTGTTAATTCGTACGCTCCACAATCTTTCGACTGCTCGTTCGAGAACCACAATTTTTAGCTCTGAAATTGCATTATTTTGTTATATCTGAAAAGAAATTTCTAACTAATAAGAACAAAATTCAGTTGAAGTGAATAATGTTTGTTTTCTTATGTTTGATGTAAACATTACCTTCGAATTGAATCAGGTTATTCTAAACAAATAAGTACTTTTTGGCCGTTAAAATTAGTATGTCAACCCTTTGGGGTTGCCCAGTTGGTTTGGAGGGTGGTTATCCATATGGATGATCTGTGATCGATTCCCCCCTCAATGCCTTCTGGGTTGAGCCTGTCGCACAGGGTTTGCCTAGTGCGTTTTACATCTTCTGTATAGTGACAGAGGTTGTGACAGAGATTGTAGCGGCGACGTTTTCCCTCTTACCAAAAACAAAAAAAATATTAGTATATCAGTCTAATCGACATACAGTCTAGTTGTCAAGGCTGATTCAAACGCTATTATTACAATCATATTGGCCGATAATATTAATGTGTCTGTGCAATCAAAATGGTCAAAAAATTATAAATCGAACTCTAGTGTAAATCTTGATTTATCTAAAAGAAATAAATAAATTATAGAAAACAATAGAAACAATAATAGCAATACAAACCAAAACGAGTTTTCAATTGGTATCTTGAAACATAATATGTTGTTGATTTGTGGCTTTTCCTTAATATTATTATTAGTTATTATTCTCTCCGTTTCTTTTTTATTATCACTTTATTAAAAATACAGTCTAGTGAAAGCTTATAATTCAAACTCTAATATTGTTGTATCTATTTTGGATTGGTCAATAACGTTAATATACTCATGTAATCGATAGATAATAAGTACAATCTAGTGGTCCAGGGCTTATAATTCGAAAGAAAAGAACTCATAAATTAAGTCATTAACTTCATAAAATAAATAAAAAGTAGTTTTCTATCTTTAAAAGAATAAACTAATTGGAAAAATAAAACTCGACTCATTTGAGTTTTGAGTCGAATTTAATTAATATTACCTACTTAAATAATTTAAATTAAATGTATATATTTATAAACTTTTTAAAACTATAATGAAAAATTATTTGACTACCTCTTATAATAAGTAGTCATAGCAATAATAATGATAATGATAATGATAATAATAATAAGGGCAAAGGTCCAAATATGCCCTTGTACTATACGAAATTAAGCACATTTGCCCTTCGTTAATACTTTAGCTCAAATATGCCCTTACCGTCACATTGTTGGTCCATATATGCCCTTAGAGTTAAACAGTTAGCCCATATATGCCCTTTTCGAAACGGAATTCACCCAAACTAATTAGCTCTTTCGTTAATTGTATTAAAGTGTATTACAAATATTATTTCCTTTTTATTAATACTTTTTTCTTTACCTTTCTCTTTTCTTTCTTCTTTTTTCTTTTCTTTTCTTTTTTTTTCCTTTTTCTTTCTCCCTTATCCGTTTCCTCCATTACTGATGTTTTCTTCATTTTCGTCACCAATTTCACTTGACAAAACTCATGAATTCTAATTACTAAGAAAATTTTCCTATAAGGTAATCAAGTTCCAACTTCACTAGCCCTCTAAATAAACGAAATTAAATTGTTCCAAAAATTATGGTTTAAACTTTAAAATAATAAAAACATCTCAACCTTTAACAATACTCAAAAGACCAAAATATTTAAATTGTTTCCAGAAAGATAATTTAATGATTAAAAGCCTAGAGTTCAAGTTGTAGTGTTATAAATTTGAGTTGTTAGTCTTTTTTCATCCTTTTTCAGGCGGACATTTTCTATTTTTTTTATTAATTATGTAAATTAGGGTTGTACATGGAACGGGTTGGTTCAGTTTTTATCAAAACCAAATCAAACTAATTATATCGGTTTGGATTGTTCGATTTTGTTGGATTTTTCGGATTTTTTGTTACATAAATATTATTTCAATCTTACTTTGTTAAATTTTTTAGAACTAAATATATGTTCAGTAAAAATTAAAAAATTGACAAATATATGATCTATTAAAATATTTTTATGCGAGAATTTTCTTAATAATTGGAATTCATGAGTTTTGTCAAGTGAAATTGGTAACGAAAATGGAGAAGACATCAGTAATGGAGGAAATCGGATAAGGTAAAGAAGAAAAGAAAAAAGAAGAAAGAAAAGAGATAGGTAAAGAAAAAAAGTACTAATAAAAAGAAAATAGTGTTTGTAATACACTTTAATTCAATTAACGAAAGAGCTAATTAGTTTGGATGGATTCTGTTTCGAAAAGGGTATATATGGGCCAACTGTGTAACTCTAAGGGCATATATAGACCAACTATGTGACGATAAGGGCATATTTGAGCTAAAGTATTAACGAATGACAAATATGATCAATTTCATACGGTACAAGTGCATATTTGGAACTTTTCCGTAATAATAATAATAATAACATTTTCTTCTCTTTCCCTATATATCTCCTGGACTCAATAGACTGCCTAGAGCGTCATAGAAATCAAAGGGAGGACAACTAAACTAAACCCAACTTCACCCTCAGTCTCAGTCCGAGCCCAAAAGTAGTGGCCCATGGACTCTTCCACCGTTGACGGCAGCGCGTCGCTTCCATCCACCGGAACCGACGCGAAGAAGCGCCGCGTCTCATACTTCTACGAGCCCACAATCGGCGACTATTACTACGGGCAAGGTCACCCAATGAAGCCTCACCGTATACGTATGGCCCACAATCTCATCGTACACTACTACCTACACCGTCGTATGGAAATCAGTCGCCCTTTTCCGGCGGGACCTGAGGACATTCGCCGGTTCCACTCGCCGGACTACGTCGACTTCCTTTCCTCCGTTTCGCCGGAGACTCTTCATGACCATACCCACGCGCGTCATCTCAAACGCTTCAATGTTGGTGAGGACTGCCCTGTTTTTGATGGGCTTTTCGGGTTTTGTCAGGCTTCTGCTGGTGGATCTATTGGTGCTGCTGTTAAGCTTAATAGGCAAGACGCTGATATAACTATCAACTGGGCCGGTGGGCTCCACCATGCAAAAAAAAGTGAAGCTTCTGGATTTTGCTATGTCAATGATATTGTTCTCGGTATTCTTGAGCTCCTCAAAGTTCATAGGGTAAACATTTTTTACTTGCTAATATTACACTTTTGTTTTTGTAATAAATGTTCCCTGATAACCTGTAAGTTATAACTAAAGTACATTGTTTTGACATATATTAAAGAGTTTAAGCTATATACATTGTCATTGGAAAGAATTCTTACACCATCAGTTTACCTTTGCCTGTTGTAGCAGGTAACATGTGTCAACAATATAGTCTGGCTACAATAATGAATCAAAAACACACTAGGCACAAACCAAATGAAGGATATTGTTGTAACTTTAGTCTTTACATTCTGTTTTCAATAAAATGAGCCAAATACTTGTGCCTAAGCCTTGGTGGGCGGATGCCGTGTACCTATGTTGGTAGGAGGTAGTAGGTACGTGGTAGAATAGTCGAGGTGCGCACAAGTTGGCCTTGATACCACCGTCACACACACACAAAAAAAAGAAAAAACAAAAAAGATGAGCCAAATACTGGTGTATAGAAGCACTATTTTTCCCCTATATGACTACCCACACATTATCTTATGGTTGTATGGGGAATATTTTTGTATTAAGTGAACATTCTTTTCGATATTCTCTCGTTTCCCACTCCTGTTATTCCTACCACCAGTGTAGGACAAAAGCAATTAACTTTAGGCTTTAACTTAAACCCTTGGATGATCTCGGTAGCATTGCCTTAATGCTAACTTTGTAGTGCTTTTGAATCGCTAACTCTTCATTTGACAATTAAGTCATCTTGATTATTAGTGTCCTCCTTTATAAAATTACTACTCCCTTTGTCTAGTTTTATGTGACCTGTTTGACTATTTGAGGTCAAAATTATAATGATTAACTCAAAAATTGGTAGCAAAATGTGAAAATTGAAACAGTACTTCAAGAGTTAAGTTGATGATTGATTTTTCAAAATGTTTATAACTATCATGATCAAACGTTAAAAAATTTGAGTACAGAGTTCAAACAGTGACATATGAATTGCGACAGGAGGGAGCATAATGTACCACACCCAGATAACAATTAGTGAATATTGAAAATTGCTGGGAATACATACTGTGTTGGATGAACTTTAAGGTTCCCAGAAATTTCTGATATCTCCAACTAGAAAACAGTAGACAAGGGGGTAACTTGACAGCTTCATCTCCTTGTGAATACTCTATTTTAGATTTTAGACTCACTCCGTATTTGGATAAAATTTTAGCTAAGTTAAAAAAAGGGTGAGATGACCGATTTCGTTTTCTTTGGGAACTAGGATTAAGGAAAATCAGTTCAGAGTTTTATTTAGGTGTTTGATCCTAGTGTTTAGTTAGTTTCTTATCCAATGTTATTGAAGTATTTCTATTTCCTTATTCTTTCATGTTCACAAGTCAAGATGTATTACCCTTGATAATCTATTTGTTTTGACATAGTGCTTTATCGACAATTTATAAACATCAATGGTATATATCATTTTATGTTTCATTTTAGTTTTGTATGCTTCAGTGTTGAAGTTCTTTTGGAGTCTATTGTTTATTGTTTAAATCATGAAACTTGGTTAAGGTTGAAAGCATATATGATTGTAAGTTTTTTTTTTTTTAAATAGAATATGATTGTAAGATTGTTGTTAGATTTACAAAAGGTAACAATCAAAAATCATATCTCATAGTGAAAATTTATCACCTTTGGATGTTTGTATGGATGTTGCATTGGATCATATGTTTATCAATTTGTTCGGTTTTTACTTAACATATATTGATATATGAAATTCTTTATTTGTAGATCTAATAGATTTAATTCAATGAATTTCTATTTACTGTGACTAATAAAGCCGTAAAAACGAGAAAAGCTGAAACCATAAAACCAATTCTGTTGGTTTGGTTTATATATTTAGCAAAGCGACATGGTTTGTTTGGCTTAGTTTTAGGTAAAAATCGAGTTAAACTGAACCGTGAACAGCCTAAAATGTAACAACCATTTTGTATTATTAAAAAAAGAAAGAATTACAACTCATGTAAAGAAGTGATGATGCCATCATTTAGTAGGGGTGCGTTGTACTTTCTCATGTTTTTGTACATTGGGTGAAAAGGAATTTCTGTGTCTAACGCATTATGTGGCCCTGCCCTTATGTGTAAGTTTCTGGTAAACCATTTTGAGGAGGATGAAGCAAACAAAAGGTATGCATGATGCCCATGGTTTATATCCTTGTGGATTGGTTGATTCAGGTTGTAGCATTTGGTGCAACTTCAGAGAAGTGTTATGTGCAGGGAATAAATCATATTTACTGTCTTTATGAATTATTGAAGGTATGGAAGCTTAAATTACTTATCTGAGGAAATGGAAAAAGGAGAAACCAAAAGCATTAGCAAGTCCCTAGTTTAAAGTTCAGTAAAGCAGATAACTTGAATTTGATTCTGTCAAATCTATGCTGGAGAATATGAAAAAACCTGCCTATTATCATTGTGTTAGCTAAGATAGATGTGTTCCATCTCTATGGAAACATCTCACGTATCATAAAGACAAGTTAAAAGAAATATTGACACATTACAATTTCAAGTTGCAATCTAGTTCCACCACTACGTACATATATTTGTTAAAACTCCACTCAAGTGGTTAATCACATTGAGTCTCAATAGAACTTACTAATTACTTGGTTAAGTACTAATCTGTAAGATTTCTAGGGAATGGAACTTAGTTGATTGCTCGTCATTTCTCTGCTTATCAAATATAAGGCGCAGGGCATGGACTGTTGCTCCACTAGCTGTTATCATGTGGGTTATTTGGAGAGAAAGAAACAGGAGCTTTTGAAGGGGGGTACAAATGAGTTTTATTCAGTTGAGAAGTAGCCTCTTTTCCCTTGTTTTCTTTTGGTGCAGCCATGAAGCTCCTTGTTGTATAGAAGATTGGGTCTCTTTCGTAGAGAACCATAGCTTTTTGTAGGTTCTCTACTTTTTGGTATACCTCTTGTATACGGGTGCTTTTGTTTTGGCCCATTCATTTATGAAAATTTGCTTACTTGATAAAAACTTAACTATGGGATCTGGATAATTGTTGCATATTTGTCTTTACATACAATAATAAGCTATGGCTTCACAGCATCTTTTGCTTGGATCCACTATTTTGCATGGAATAGAGATTCTTCTGAGGTTACCGTTCCTCTGAAATGTTGAGTGTTTTCTGCAGCGTGTATTGTACATAGACATTGATATTCACCATGGTGATGGTGTTGAGGAGGCTTTTTTCACAACGGATAGAGTCATGACAGTGTCTTTCCATAAGTTTGGGGACTTCTTTCCCGGTACAGGGCATATCAAAGATATTGGTGCTGGTCAAGGGAAATACTATGCCCTAAATGTCCCATTGAATGATGGGATGGACGACGATAGTTTTGGTCGTCTATTTCGTCCCGTAATTCAAAAAGTCATGGAGGTCTATCAACCTGATGCTGTCGTTCTTCAATGTGGGGCTGATTCACTGGCTGGAGACAGGTTGGGTTGCTTCAACTTGTCTGTCAAGGGCCATGCAGACTGCCTTAGATTCCTCAGATCTTTCAATGTCCCTCTAATGGTATTGGGTGGTGGAGGTTATACCATAAGAAATGTTGCGAGGTGCTGGTGTTATGAGGTCCTCTTGCCTTTCCATCTTGCTCTTTTGTGTCTACTTTTCGGATTCCCTACTGTTACTACTATGTGTTTCAGAATATGTGCTGAGTTTCAACTGCTTGTTGCAGACAGCAGTTGCAGTTGGGGTAGAACCAGGAAATAAATTGCCATACAATGAATATTATGAGTACTTTGGCCCAGATTATACTCTTCATGTTGAACCAAACCCCATGGAGAATAAGAATTCACCCAGGGATCTGGAGAAGATCAGGTAATTTGACAATTGTGCTACTTCCTGTAGTTTGAGGGCTTTTCCATCAGCGTCTGTCGAAAATAGTGACCTTATCGAATTTTCTGGATGTGTTAGTTAAACACTCCTTTCCTATGCATTTTTATGCATTATTTTGGTGCTGAACAGAATTATGTTGAAGTTCTTTTAATTTTGGGCGTGTGACATTAGTTGATAACAGATAATCGGTAATACTGGTACATCAAATTGATGCCTCAGTGGTGTACATGTGATAAATTCTGTTATTCTATCCGTAACTAAATTTACTAGTATAGGACATTTCGGGTTCATCCACGAACAGGACATTTTTGGGTTCGTCCACCCATGAATAGGACAATTTCGGGTTCGTCCACCCGTGAATAAGGCATTTTGGGTTTGTCCACCCATGAACAGAACATTTCGGGTTCGTCCAACTAAGGATTGGGCATTCTGGGTTCGTCCACCCAAGAACATAGGTGGAGCCAGGATTTGAAGTTTGGGTTCTGAACTTACCATCGAACTCATAGTTCCTTTTAGTTATTGGGTTCACAATTAAATATTTATACATTAAACGTAATACAAAGAGAGGGTATACGCAAAAGCTACTGGGTTCGTCTGAACTCGTAAGTGATACTCTAGCTCTGCCTTTGCCCAAGAATAGGGCACTTTGGGTTCGTCCACCCAAGAATAGGACATATCGGGTTCATCCACCCAAGAATAGGGAAAGATTCTGCTTTTTGTTTTGTTAATGATGGTGAACTCTATACTCTATGCAATCATTTGATATAATATGCTGACAAATACATTTTCTTTCAATTCATAAGTTCCTAATTTTCATCCTCGGGCAATTTGTGACTCAGACAAATTTGTCCCTCTTTTCCTTTTTTTCTTAGAGTGAATACACAACCCTGTAGACGTTACTTGACATGAATGCTTGCTGGCTGCAGGAACATATTGCTTGAGCAACTCTCACAATTACCTCATGCACCTAGTGTGCCATTTCAAACCACTCCTTCTACAACGGAAGTTCCAGAGGAGGTTAGTGGCCGGTAAAAGGCCTTGATCATTTAATTTCTACATATACTGCACAACCTTATTCTAGGACTTCTGACTGCAGGAAGAGGAAGATATGGATCAAAGACCAAAACCACGTATATGGAATGGAGAGGATTACGAGTCTGACGCTGATGAAGATGAGCATCCTAGACAACGAAGTTCAGATAGTAATCTTACTCCAGTCGAAACAACTGACATGAGGTAGGGCCTCAAGTTGCATTAAGCACATTTGTGAATATTTGTGTTTTGTAAAACAAGGCACACTTGTTTATCCTCTACTGTCTTCACATTTTTGGAAAGTCGTTACTTGATAAAGTTCTGGTATTGGGTTGAATGTTTACTGGTTTGAGCTTTGACTTGTAATGTCTGAACGAATGTCATGAGACCAGCCTTAATCAACCTTTGCTTTGGAGAAGATTCTGATTAAGACTCCCAAAGAAATTTTATTGTCAAGATTTAGTGCTTTTACGAAATGAACATTCCCTTCTATAAAAAGCTGAATTGATGTGACCTGTGATGCAGGGATGTCGATGACCAAGCCAAAGTAGACGACGATATGGTTGATGCCGATCACTAGTTCAAAGCTATCTTCTACATCTTGCCAAGTGCAATAACTGATAATTTGTTCTGGGTTGAAATTACAAGCCATGATCTTTAAACCTTCCCCTCTACTTATCAATTGTTCCTCAGTCTCCTGTGCTAAAAATGGAAGTAGAAATATGAGCTGTTATACATGGGAAAGTTGCACTTGAATGTGGCAATGGAGTATTATAGCTGAGCTCAAGTTTTGTGTTTGCAGATTAGCTGTGTAGATTGTAGTCCGTTGGTTTTAGATTATAGATTTATGAGGTTACATGCGAAAAGTGGGAGCCGGATGCTATCCTTGGAAACGGACAGTTGCATCACAAAAGTAAACAGTGTCCTTTCTTCTTACCGATATCCGTGCTGATAACTAGGGTGTACATGGACCGGGTTGGTTCGGTTTTTATCAAAATCAAATCAAATCAACTATATCGGTTTGGATTGGTTCGGTTTTGTCGGGTTTTCGGATTTTTTGTTACTTAAGTATTATTTCATTATTACTTTGTTAAATATTTGATAAGTAAATAAATTTAGTACAAATATAAAAAATTGACAAACATATTATCGATTAAAATATTCTTATGGGAGAATTCTATTAGTAACACATAATAGTTAATTTTTTAATCGTCTGACGATAATTTTTCGTTGATGTACATTTTAAGGTTAACTGAATTTAGTAATTAAACATAGAAATCAATATGATATCTAAATATTAATAATCACTTCACATTCGAAAAAGATAAAAGAATTTAATAGATCTTAATATATGATATGAATATGGAATAATAAAGAGACATGAATATGGAAGAATAAAGAGACCGACGTATTTCAGCAACACTTATAAGAAAGTGATCATACAACCCATTATTTAAACGGAAAAGGGCCAAAAATGCCCTTGAACTATCTGAAATAGCTCAAAAATGCCCTCCGTTTGTTTTTGGTACCAAAAATATTCTTGCCGTCTATTTTTTGGACCACAAATGCCCATAAACTGTTAGTCTTGTTATTGAAGGTGACATGTCAGTCCAACTGGGTTAGATTTGCTTACATGGCCATCCATCTAAGTAGTCCAACATGGCAAAAAAAGTTTTCCAGATTTTTTTTTTACTTTTTTCGGAAGAAGTGTTGATTTTTTGTATTTTAAAAAGAATTCCGGAAAAATAATTTTTCCGAAAAAATAATTTTGCCATTTTGGATTGCTTAGGTGGATGGTCATATAAGCAAATCTAACCTAGTTGGACTGTCATGTCACCTTCGATGACAAGACTAATAGTTTAAGGGCATTTGTGATCCAAAAAATAGACGACAAGGATATTTTTGGTACCAAAAAATAAACGGAGGGTATTTTTGAGCTATTTCAGATAGTCCAAGGGCATTTTTGGCCATTTTCTGTTATTTAAGGTCAATATGGAGCACTTCATATTCTATTAAAATTTATATCTCGCAAGAGAATTTCAAATATTTCTCGACATTTTTAAAAGAAAATTCTATATAAAATCTTAAAAGTATATATAAAAATTATATATTTATTTGTCGGGTTGGGTCGGGTTTTTTTACTCAATACCAAACCAAATCAAACTAAACCAAGTCAGGTTTTTTAATCGGTTTGGTTTAACTTTTCGATTTTGTGCGATTTTTCGATTCGGTTTGAACACCCTAGTGAGAAGATACAACTATCTGTTGCCTGTGAGGGTTATCCATGTAGTACTGTGGATTTATCCATGTAATTTTCAGACAATGATAATTTAATTTCTTATGTCAAATAGAGGGTGCTGATCATTAATTGATCAGTCTCCTACTTGTCAATTGGCCGCTAGTAGTATCACAGGCCACTATATCTAATATTCTTGGACTCGGTAAAAAACTTGAAGCTTCACTAATGCTTGATTTTAGCCATCGAGGCTCTTTGCAACTTCTTCAATACGTCTTGATTGTTCATGTGGGTAGTTTTATTGTTTGAAACCTTGTATTTTTCTGTCTTAAATTAAATATTTTAGCAATTCGCGGTTAGATTTACAAGTATTTTACTAAAAAGATGTATTTTTCCCCATGCCTGTATATATTGTCAAGAACAAAACGCTAAAACTCCAAAATCAGTTACATTTAAGGGACTTCCTATTTTAGCAATGTGAATCGTCTACTTATAAATCAATTGCTACGAACAAGTTTTCGTCTTGTAACACTATGAATTCACTAGCAGCACAAAACTTCAAAATCTCCATCCAAATCCAACCCTCACTTCAATGTTTCCTCCTTCCATCTTCCCCACCCAAATTCCTCAAAATCCACCATAAACCTCAAAACCCCTTAACTCTAAAATTCTGCCCAATTCAAGCTGCTTCAAACCACAAAAACATCACTTCCACAAGTCAAGAAGAAGAAGAAGAAGATGATGATGGCATCCCCATTGAACATGTCAAAACCCTAGTCAAATTCAAATCCAGGCACAACTACATCCGTGTTCTACAAGTTTCTAGAAGAGCTGACCACCCATTAGCTGGGTCTCGCCTTCTTCTTCTAGATGCTCCTGGTAACATCCACAGCATATCTTTCCTTTTCAAGTCAATCACCAATGCCTATTACGATGTTCTCGCAACTCTTCCTCCAATTTTACCACCTGGGCCTTTAGGAATACTCGGGTTCGGAGCCGGGTCGGCTACAAAATTGATTCTTGAAATCTACCCACAAGGTGTCATCCACGGATATGAGCTTGACCCAGCTGTGGTCTCTGTTGGAAGAGAATATTTTGGGCTTTCCAAAGTTGAAAAACAATACCCAGATAGACTTTTCATTTACATTAGCAATGCACTTAATGCTAGTGTGAAAGATGGATATTCTGGGCTCATAGTGGATTTGTTCTGTAAAGGGTGTTTGATTCCTGAGCTACAGAACGCAGACACGTGGCAGAAATTGAAAGGGAAGTTGAGGAAAGGAGGGAGGATAATGGTGAATGTTGGAGGGAGTTGTGTAGAACCAGAGGATATTAGAAAAGATGGGAAAGTGATAATGGAAGAGACTTTAGAGGCAATGAACAAGGTTTTTCCGGGAGAGGTGTTTGTGTTGAATCTTGGAAATAAAAAACAGGAGGATAGTACAGTTGCTCTTGCAGGTGGATTGCCTGATTTGGAGAAATGGAGGATGTCTTTGCCTAAGCCTTTGAGGTTTTATGTTGATATGTGGAAGAAGTATGGTGGATAAAAAAAGGCGTGGTGCATTGAGTATTCCGTGTTTATGCAAGGTTCGAGAAAGAACAGCAGCCCAAGAAGATATAATTTAAATAGCTTATTCTAATACAAGTGTTAGTGGCTAACTCTACGACTTAAACCTGTAACCTATTGGTCACACAAAGATAATTTTGTCGCTCCCTTTCGAAAGAAGTATGGAGGATAATAAGTCTAAATTCTTTTGCAAGGCATACTGTTTTTGTTTGATTGACTATGAGGAAATTAAAACTATAGTTCCATTATTGTTCAATATGTTGTACTCAAGAGTTTTTCCTTAGTGCCATGATTCAATTTTTCCTCTTTGTCAAGCCATTATAAGCCTGATTAAACTGGGTTTGTTGTTGTTATTGTCGAATCATTATAAAAAGGCAAAATACATAAGTTACCCCTTAAATTATTGACCAAATTTCTATTACACACTTTTTACAGACGAAAATTACCTTACACACTCAACCTTTTCAGAGTGTCTAATACAAACCAATTTGCCCACGTGGCTAGTGCGTGTTTTTCCCAACAAATGAAGCACATGAACATGAGAATTTTTGTGTATATGTCAATTTTTTTAGTTTTTAAAATTTTTTAAATTTGGTCATCTTCTTCCTTGTTTAAAAAATTCACAAATATGTCATGGCTGCTCCTTAACACTTAGACCCACTTCTCTCCACTACCCCATCTTCTTCTTCTCAAATAAACCCACCATGATTTTTCGTATCTCTTCTCGTTGATTATTTTTTAGCTTTTTGCATATATTTTATCTGAGAAATTATGATTAGATTCAGATATTAAAGCTTTTGTTAGCTCCCCCAAACCATTAAAGCTTGTCTCAAGCTTTTGCATAAAAGATTATATTTTTGTAGAGAAGCTTAGCTTGAGTTTTTACCGTGGCGAAATCAAATTTACCGGAAGGGTGAACTTCTCAACAAAAAAAAAAATCCAACCATTAAAGCTTAGCTCAAGCTTTTGCACATAAGCACATTCTTTAATTTTGTTAATGGGTGAATTTTGAAATAAGTAAATCGTGAAGTTCTTAATTTTCTTCTCTAGGAAATATACTTTCCTCCTTATTATTACAACCTTGTTGCTTCAGTTATGGGAGTCAGAATGGCACAAATAGAAAATTGAAACAAGATAATGGTACTTAATGATGATTGGACTCTTACTAAAGAGAAATGAAAAACTAGGCGGATCTGCGTTCAAAATTTCTGATTCCCTTTAAGTGGAAAAGATGGATTTTTGGGTATTTTGTTGGTAATTTTTATTAGTTAATGGTAGCTTTATTTTTAAGTGAAAGGTGGGAGAAGCGGCTATGGTGGTTGATGGTGAAGAGAAAAAGGCAGCAGCCATGGTGGTATAGACGGGGAAGATGAGGGGTAAAATTGTGATTAAGTGTTTTCTTTTTTAATATAAAATAATGACACATGTCAAGACTTTATTGGTGCATGACATTATACATATTTTGAAAAATTGGTAAAAAAAAAGTGGTGTGCATTAGGCACACTCTAGAAAGATTGAGTGTGTATAACACGAATTTGGTCCATAGTTTAGGGGTAACTTGTGTAGCNGTATAACAGGAATTTGATCCATAGTTTAGGGATAACTTGTGTAGTTTGCCTAATAAGAATTACTAGGATTTGCCTTTTCTTTTTGGCCATTAGAAAAGAAGAGCTTTTATTAATATTACTAGGTAGGGATAGCCCGTGCCAGCACAAGTCCAATATATTAGATTCTTTTTCAATTTGCAGCGATGATAGTAAACGCAGTTGCCCCACATTAAAATTGAAATAGATAATCACAATCAAAAGAGTTTTCCATACGGCATGAGCATATTTTTTATTTATTTACAATATGTGTATAAAAATATATGCAAAAAGGACATAAGAACGGTGCCTTTCAACAACCAATCTAGAGCCTCATTTACTGCGCCTTTTTCAGCTTGCTACTTGGTGGAAAGCTGTCATGGTAAGCGTAACGTCGAACTCTGTTGTTTCTCAATAGTTTGTTATTAG